>CAUEHQ010000240.1:0-12000 GCA_958510825.1 Brachypterus glaber | reverse complement strand
TGAAAACAACAAAAGTTACAATCGGTAGTCCAGTCAAATAATAAATTTAAATTGCAATAAATGCACACGGGCTGTTATTTTAAAGGGTAGAAGTGGATGGTAACAGAACACAAGCAACCATGCTTAAGTAGATACGCTAAACAAATATTGTAAATGTAGTTTTTCTGCTCAATAAATTATTATTACTCTTGCTAAGAGACATCCGCTGTCTTGGATTTTAGAGGTGAGTGCGGTTATCTCGTAAATATCCATCTTACGATAAAAATGCGTATGACCAATTTTGTTAAGGAGCTAATTTTCAAAAAAATTTGTAAAAATTATTTTTTTATTATGATTATAATAATCGAGTTATACAGGGTTATTCTTTTAAATGGTACAGTACCTTTATCTTTTTTGTGTGATTAGATAGAGATGTGTTTCTTTGAGCAGAGATTTATCTAAGAACATATTCTACCTGTTCGTGTAATTTTCTAACTACTGGTACTTCCGGTTTCACCCGAATTAACCCTAACTTTGGTTTTTTAAATGAGACACTACATATTTTAAGATTGTTTGATTAAGGACACAATTTGGAGAAAAAACTCAAATTACATTACATTAGATGTTTGTTTAACGTCGTACTATTCTACTTAATTAAGCATCCCCTAAGTCCAGGACTTGTGTGGGCTAGTAGTAGAGGGAACCACCGGCTTATACTGACTTTCGAGTACAACTACAACTTTAATTAAAATAAATAGTTTTGGATATAATTAAGAAAGTAATATTTTCTCCAATATGTGTTTTTGTCAATAATAATACCTCTCAAACTTTTTATTTGAGAAGGGAAGCATATGACTCTTTGAGAAAAGTTTTATATTAAATTATGGTTTAAAAAACTATGTAATTTACCAAACTCTACCACTTCCGGTTTTGATGGAAAAAAACTATAACTCTAAAATTTTAAATAGAATACCTACCATATTTTTTAGTACTACTAAATAGAGAATATATGTAAATATAAAAATAGAGTTAAATGTAACCATCATTCTAAAATTAATAGTTTTCGAGTTAATTAACGAAAACCGTTATTGTAAATTTTATATTTAGGAGGCCGTAGCTTAAATCTTTACATTAATTCCAAGCAAAAAAAAATTGTCGGTCGATTGGTCAATCGGTAGTTCTGTCCGGGAAATTTTGTAAGCACGATAAGTTAGAAGGCTTTAAGATAGAGAGTTGAAATTTGCATGCAGATATTTTACCAAAAGTTCTCACTCGGGATGATTTGATGATGACTTTTTGCATACAGGTATGTTACCAAAAGTTCTTGCTCGAGATTGTTTTTGGTAAACATTGGGTTTGGATGCAAGGGGTTCAAATGGGGTAAATACAATATTTTTTCAAAAAAATTTGAAAATTGCTATATTTTTTTGGTTTGTTGGAATTGAATCTGATAACAAAAATTTTCAAATTTCACCCCACGGGGGTGAGAAGGTAAATATTGGTTTCTCATTTTAAAAGTTTTCAAAATTTTGGAAATGCCTTGTCGTGCAAAAATTTTCAATTTTTTTTGCATTTTATGACGTTTCATGTCAATATAAATCAATTTCAGGCAAAAAAAAAATTGTCGCTGATCCGATCGATCAATCCAATCGATCGATCGGTCTGTCCGGGAAATCTTGTGGGCACGATAACTTAAGGACGCTTAAAGCTAGGGACTTTAAATTTGGCATACAAGTATGTTACCAAAACTTCTCGCTCGGGATTGTTTTCGGTAAACATTGGTGTGTGGCAAGGGGGCAAATGGTCAAAAATGGTCAAGATTTTGGAGGTTTCTGAAATTGAATCTGATAATAAAAAAAATCCAACTCAACCCACGCGGAGGTGAGGGGGTAAATATTTTTGAAATATTATCAGTATTTTCGTTAAAATTTGTATATAGGGGTTTCTGGGGTAGCTAAAACTGAATCTGATATTTTTTCCAAATCCACCCCCTGGGGGGCGGGGGGTAGTTTTCGTGAAAATTGGTTTTTGAGGTAGCTAAAACTAAATCTAATAATAAAAAAATCTAAATCCACCCCCTGAGGGGCAGGGGTAGTTTTCTTAAAAATTGGTATATTTGCAAGCGCAAAGGTGAAAAATGGGAAAGCTCTTTTACTGGGCAGTGTATTTTTAAATGTTATTGGTATTTTCGTCAAAGTTCGTATATAGGGCTTTTTGAGGTAGACCAAACCGAATCTGATAATGAAATTTTTCTAAATTCACCCCCTGAGATGCGGAGGTAGTTTTTTTTTTTTGAGGTTGCTGAAAGTGCATCTGGCAATAAAAAAATTCTGACTCCACACGCTGAGGAGCGGGGTGTAGTTTTTTTTTTTTGAAAATTTGATGTATTAGGGTTTTTAAGGTCGCTAAAACTGAATCTTAAAATAAATTTCTTCTAAATCCACCCACTGAGGTTTTTTTTAGGTTGCTGAAAGTGAATCACATAACAAATAAATTTTAACTCCATGCTCTGGGGGGTAATTTTCTTGAAAATTAATGTATTGGGGTTTTCGAGGTGGCTAAAACTGAATCTTAAAATAAATATTATCTAAATCCACCCTCTAAGGGGGGTAGTTTACGTGAAAATCGATAAATTGGAGTTTTTGAGGTTGCTGAAAGTAAATCCCATAATAAGTATTCATTTCAGGAGGTTAAAAATGGGAAAGCTTTTTTACTGAGCAGTGTATTTTTTTAACTTTAAGAAAACAAAACATTTTTTTTTAACAAAAAAAACTTCGTTTTCACAAGGTCTAAAAACTACCCCGGATTTTTTTTTTAGGTTGTTTTTGGACATTTTCAAACAGTTTTTGACACAAATTTTAAATCGCTCAAGAAGCCGTTTTTAAAGAAGAAAGAGGTCATTCTTCTTCTTCTTCTTCTTAAAGTTTTTCTTGGCATCACAATACGGAGTTTTTTCTATGACACACCCTATAGCATAGGTACTACCCATGATACTCAATATAATCACGACCATTCACACGCCTACTTTTTAACCAAGTGGGCGTGTGAATGGTCGTGATTATATGTAGTATCATGGGTAGGAGGTATACTATGGGGTGTATCATAGAAAAAACTCCTTATTGTGATGTCAGGAAAAACTTGAAGAAGAAGAAGAAGAAGAAGAAGAAGAAGAAGAAGAAGAAGAAGAAGAATGACTTTATTTAAAAACGGCTTCGTGAGCGATTTTAATTTTTGTCAAAACGGGTTTGGAAATTTCCCAAAACAACCTAAAATCAAAAAATCCGGGGTGGTTTGACCTTCCATTTAACTTTGTTTAAGGCTACCCCTGACCTAAAACTATTTTTTCTACAATTTTTTTTTGGCATTTTTCGACAAAAAATATTTTTGCCAAAATGCAACCACCCAATTCTGAGATTTTTTTATAATTTAATTTTATATTATATAGCAACCTGAAGTTATGTGTTTTTTAAAGATAATAAGACCCTTGATAGATTATAGTTTTCCATAATTTTTTATTTAAAAAAGCATATATCTATCCCATCAAATAAAAAAGTTATAGGGATTGAGTTATTATACTATTCACAGTGCGTAGCATTTTTTTTTATTTTTTCTTTTGTTTAAGTTCGCAGGTTTTGCAAAATATCTTCCAATGTGTAGACAATCCTTTTAGTAGAAGTCCAAAGATAAAAGAGAACTTTTAAAAACTAGACTGTTTTACAAAGGCAATAAGAAATTCTCATGCCCAAGAAAGGTGTATATTTTACCCAAATAATATTAATAGAGATTGAAGAAGTACTGTCGTTTTTATGGACGAAAAAAGCTTTTGCTGAAACGAGGACTTACTGAAACTAGTCCCCCTATACATAAGAGGAAACACAAGCCAAAAAATGTCCTTAGGACAAAAAGGAGTGGGGGTTAACAATGGGGTTCGTATCACATCCCCCCATGAAAAGCGCTAGTCGACAAAATCAGTCAGTAGTCGGCAAAATCAGTCAGTAGTCGGAAAAGTTAGTCAGTTTGGCAATATAGTTGTGGTAAAAAAATCTACACCAAAATGTAATGCTAGTTTGGGAGAGATTAAGGTTGGGGATTTTTTGCGAAAATATGGTAATATCAATGCCCAGTAGGCTTCAAGATGTTATTCACGCCAATGGTTGTTAACAACTATTGGTTGTTGGTTGTTTTAATCTTTTTTTTATTTTTTTATTTTAAAATATTCAAACCCATGAATCTAGTTAGTTGGGAAGGTGGCAACACTTAAACTAGTTATACCCAGTTAGATTATAATAGGAGTAAAACCAGACCGTGTCGAATGAGCTAGAATACTTAAAAAAAAAACTATTATTACATTTTGGGGAGAGAGGGAGGGGTCATGGAAAAAACGATAATATGTAACATTTTTTGTGTAATTTTATTTTACCTTTTTAAATTTTCTCCCATTGTAAATACTAAAAAATTTATGGAAAAACAATTTATTAGCTTTTGTGGAGATAGGGAGGGTGGGCTTAGAAAAAATGAAAATAACATTATTAATGTAAATTTATTTTACCTTTTGGGTGATTTTAAAATTATTCTTCTATTGTAAATAACAAAGAAGTTATGTCAGAAAGATTTTTTAATATTTTTGGGGAGGGGGGATCGCAAAACAGATAATTACATTTTTTATGTAATTTTATTTTACCTTTTTATGTTGTTTTTAATTTTTTCTTTTGTTGCAAATAATAAAATTTAACCCCCCTTATTAGTATTTTTGCACTCAATCCTTTAAGTGGTTGATAATAATATGTATATTGTAAGATTGAATTCCTGTCAAGTCCAAAAATTGTCAGCTGTGTTTTGCACTTGGCAGTATAAGAAATCCTATTTTTTTTTTAGTGGACCTTGCTGAAGTGCAATTACCTGAGGATTATGTACCAAGAAAAATTAGGAAACTTGGAACAGGTAATTTTTTAAGCTTATATCTAGATATTAACATGTTCAGTGCCACATGATGCATATTTAGGTGTGTTCGTTGGTTCCTGCACTTTACAGTTGAACACTGTCATTTGTCATGTCATGAATTGAAAAAAGAGTACAGTACTTATTTGGTTAAGTAAAAAGTGTTTGTCAATGTAAAAAGGTGCAGTCCTAACGAACAGACTTATTAAAATAACTAATTAGTGCCTCAAAAATTCGCCATTGTGGGAGCATGTCGAGCCATATGGCTTGACATATATGTGTGCCTCAACATGTACTATTGTGTGTTGCTTTGGATTCTATATATTTATATGGCACGAAATTCAACGTGGCCTTTAAGCGAGAAAACCTGTGGAAAATTTTAATTTTTTTTTCAATAAAAGATCTTTTTTTTAAATGTTAATTTTTTTTCATTCATTTTTCTTAAGTATTTGGGAAAATGCAATATACCATTTACTATGTATAATATATAATGGAATCGTAGCATTACATATCTTCACGGCTTGTTTTTAAAGTATTATCAAAATCCCCGATAAATATACATCTGCAAAAAATGCGTAAACCTAGGTCATAGAGTATTGGAAATTAAATCATAACAATCCAAATCTTGCCATGGACATGACCAAAAATATGCTAATTATAAATTATTTCTTTTCAGAGAAGCCTGCAGGCTCGGCAGAGTTGGATAATATCCAATATATATAATGAAGGAGTTTAAAGATTTTGAACAAAATAAAGAAAATAGGCCTTTAAATATCATGCATATAGACATTAGGGTGGACCGTTCCTATATAGGTGTTTTATTTTTTTTTAATTTGAAAATCCAATGGTTCCCCCCCATTGGATTGCGTCTTGCAAAGAGAAAAAAAGCGTGTATTTTTTTTATTTATTTTTTCAATTTTTGTGCCGTCTACAAAGGTGTACATTTTGTAACTTTTAGGAAAAATGTTAAAAAAAATAAAAACAAGAAAACTTAATAAGAAAAATGCAAAAACTATTTTATTGCAAAAACAAATAAGTTTTACAACCGAAAATAACATTTACAAACATATTTTAAGCCACTCTATATTCTGATTTGTAGTGGAAATGAGGCATAATTTCACGTGATTTAATTCTTACCCGAATAACCCCAAAAATTATTTCGAAAAAAATAAAAAATATGTGGGCAAATAGAGAATTTTATAAGCTTTAAAATGATGTATCACACGACCCCCCTTTCTGTTTAAAAAAATGTCCCCCCTTTTTCCCATGTCTCCATCGTGCCCCCTAAGCACAACAAATATACACCAAAAAAGTATATGGGTTATGTTATTTACGTGTTCCAAATTTCAAGTTGATATCTTAAGCCTTTCAAAAGTTAAAGGGGGGGAGGAGGACTTTTGACACGCTGTGTATACATTACAAATGTGAAGAAACACGATATTTGTATTATTATTAAAGGCTCTGTAGAGGGCTCAAAATGACCCTTAATCTGATTCTGCTTTTGTACACACATTAGGCATATAAGAAGGCATATTTTGTCGGGTATTGTGTTTTTCAATTCCAGATTTCAATTTTTCGGTCCACTCTAATAGACATGCCCAGTACTTCTTAGTTTTAAAAGTACCTTATTTATTTTTTTATTATATTATTTTATTTTTAATAAACGATTTTTTTATTTTTCAACTCTGATTTATTCACCCGATAAAATAAATTGGCTTGGTTCTAAAAGGGCCAATGTCCGTTTGTCAATAGCAATGTTTTCACGTCCACTCTGGTTTTTGAAAAGGCTGCTGACAAATTGACATTGGCCCTTTTAGAACCAAGCCACAGAAATAAATTTAAAATATGCGTGGTGAGCTGCCTAGATGTGACGTCATTTGACCTTGGTAGCTGTAGATTTCTATACCTAATTGACCGTGAATTATTTTAATTCATTTAACACCCAATAGATGTCACTAGTAGTGATTGTAGTGACTCCATAGACAAAGAACAAGGTTATATACAAATTTACACAAGCGCCTAAATGCAGCTCTCTGTGCAGGAGTTTGTTTTGGTTTTTTCTTGGTTGGGTCTTTTTTTTTAATGAAGGGGCCTTGGTTTACGTTAACGTTGGTTTGGCGTCTGTTTGGTGTTTCTTTTTTTATAAAAAATGTTTTTTATTTAAAATTACATATTGAAAAACGGTCAGCGCATGCGCGTGCTCATGCTCAGTTTATCAAAACGTTGCACATAGACGCTCCTAAATTTACGAGTCCTCCATTTTGATCGGAAGTTACGTCAGAAAACAGCCGGGAAATTTAAATTAGTGGGTAAAATGTATATAAATAAACGACATAGCCTTACTTTTTAATGGTTTCTTATGTTATATTAAAAAAAATCATTTTACCTAAAAAATGTGATACTGCTGTCTGCAGGCAGCAGTCGTTTTATGTTTCTACAACTTTTTATAAAACACGTCATTGCAAAGACTTTACTAGTTCTTTGAAAAAGCACTATAAAATATACAAAAAACACAGAAAGACTTTAAAAGTTCAAAAACGCTATTATATAGTCTATAATAAAATAAAATGTTCACCTTTCTAGCACAAAACACCAAACGCGTAGAAAAAATAACAGAAAAACCTCGAAAACAAATTCAAAACATACATAAATTAGGTTATGTTAACCTGTTGAACGAATATGTTAGAGGTGTGTGCGAAGAATTATATTTTTATATTTAAATTACTGGTAAAAATAAATAAATATCTGTGTAGTATAACATATTGATTTAGTTTTTACATATATAACAAACTGTTGCAACAAAACAACGACAAAAAGAAACTTTTACTGACTACTGAAGTGAAATGAAAAGACACATCTCTAACAAAGAAAATATTCCAATCTAACGCAACACAGTGTTACCAACATAAAATATATATTTTTTTACTTTATGTTGGACAATTGGAATCAAAATGGAGGACGCATTTAGTCGGGACGCAGAAGTATGCGCAGACGGTCAAAAATCAATCTATTTGTTTATTTTGTCTATGAGTGACTCACTACAATCAGTGTGTTGGAGTAAAGCATTACAGTTTTAAATATAGAGATTATATATGATGCAGGCAGCCTGCCGTTTTCAAGGTCAGCCCACAGAACACAATCCAACGAACTAATAACTCTTCTCTCTAGAATAGGCATTTCATTTGTAAAAACTGACAAAAACGTAGCCAACATATACATTTGTCTGTCTTACTCGCACAGCTTTGTTTTAACAGAGACAACAATAACAGTTACTGGTAACTGTTATTGTTCAGGCCTGAATATACCTACTATTTGTTTGCAAACAAACCGAGATGTTGGCGATACTTTATATTAACGGTATGCGTATTCTAGATAGAAGAGTTATTAGTTCGTTGACACAATCCCCCTCTTATTACGACGACAAGCGCCTAAATGCAGATCTCTGTACAGGAGTTTGTTTTGATTTTTTCTTGGTTTGGACTTTTTTTTAAATGAGGGGGCATTGGTTTACGTTAACGTTGGTTTGGCGTCTGTTTGGTGTTTTTTTTTTGTTAAAAAATATTTTTTTTTATTTAAAATAACATATTCAAAAACGGTCAGTTTATCAAAACGCATAATGCATAAAGAGCTGCAAACAGGCGCTCCTTCACGACGGACGCAAACCCCCTGTAGCTATGGCTCAATTAATTATTCTAAAAGTGTAAATTAAGGGATGATTGGTGTATGGGACGATTGGTGTAGTGGTCTACACGTCTGTACATGACAAGTCTGCTGGCCAACTAGCGTGAGTTCGATTCTCACTGGCGCTGATTTGCCTTTTTCAGTTAATTAATAATTAAAATTTGGCGAAGGCGTAAGTGAAGCGGACACTTCCTATAAAAACTGGTTCGAAATTCAGTATAAGCCGGATTCATCCAGATGGTTCCCACTACTACTAGCCCACACAAGTCCTGGACTTAGGGGATGCTTAATAAAAGTAGAATAGTACGAGGTTAAACAAACATCTAATGTAATGTAATATGAGGTTTTTTCTTAGTTTTTGATATACCTTCACTCTATATCAAAGAAATTTTGGTTTTCAATATTTTAGTAATACTAATATATGTAACAAAATTAATGGAGAGCCCCTAGCACAAGCCAAAGGCTTATTTGGGGCTCTCCATGACTCTGTAGTTATATAAATAATAATAATAATAATAGTATTTAATTTTTCGTCCTCAAACCGTGAAATTTTACCTTCAAATTATTTTTTCTCGAACACGGTTAATCCTACAATATTAGAACAAGAGAAACTTTTTTTATGTATTTTGACCTGAGGAATTATATTCCAAAAATAAAATTACAAAAAAGTTACACAGGAAAAAGTTTAGGAGAAAAAGCTGATATGGCACCCCGTTTCGCACACCCTGGTTTAAGTAAGTACCTACAATGAAAATAACATACGAAGGGCCTTATTAAGATGAGTTCACATGCAAAACCTCAAAGTGTTCCTAAATTATTTAATTAAAACCGAATTATTTGCCACTTTCAAAGGGGCTTAGCTCCCGTACTCATTTTTAGACATATGTTTACAGGAAATGTTTGTCATATTTTCTGATGTAGAATCACCCCTTAAAATTTTGGACCCTATTTTAAATACACCGTGTATAATTAGTTAAACATGGAACAACTATTTTTTTGGTTGCTGCAACCAGAAATCTGGTAAGGGAAATAATACAAATTATGCTTACCAGATCCTTTAAATTTAAGTTTTGTTTGTGGTAACCACAACAAGTGGTGTTGTTGCCCTTACCAAATTTATTGCAGCAACCAAAAATATAGTTTTTGTAATAAACTATTAATCTGGTTGCCCTAACCAGATCGTTTTTGATAGATTATATAGATGTTTAAAAAAATTTAAAAAAAATGTTTATCAATTGCTATACGTTTTAGAAACGGTTGCCAAGCAACCGATGATAAATTTAATTGTGTTTACAATATTTATGACACACCTACATATTTTTACACTACGTATAACATTTTTTGAATTGCTGATAAAATTTTAAATAATGGACTTAATTTAATTATTTCAAGTAGTTTAATGAATCATAACACGTTATTTTAGCAAAAAAATTGCACGTTTTTCGCTAAACATGCATATTAGCGTGACCCACGAAAATTTCAAATTGAAAAATTTTGGGGTCTCACCCCTTAAATTTGTTAATTGGGGTAAGATATGTTTCTTAACCTTTTTTATTTTTTTTTAAGGCCGAAGGATTTTTTTTTAGATCAGAAAGTTTTCTTTCAAATTGGCTGAGCTGTGCCCTCTTAAGTTCGAAAATGCACTACATTGCTATATTTTAGGCGTAATGACAGGCACAACATTTTTTTTTTCATTGTCTTAAAATGTTGTGCGTGTTTCCCAATAGGTCCCCATATAAAAACCACTATAATTTTTTTATTGGATATACGGGATTATCTAGAAAAAAATAAGATAAATATTTTTTTTAAATTTGTGAGAGAAAAATTCGGTTTTTATGCAATTTAGTTTTAATTTTAAAGGTATAAATATATAAAATCTGTAGTATTTTTTTTATTGGATATACAAGATGTCCAGAAAAAAAATATATACATCCAATGAAAAAATTACTACAAATTTTATGTTTGTATATATCAGAATTTGTCTAGAGACAAAAAAAATTTAAAACATTAAATTAAATTGCCTAAAAACTGAATTTATCTTCCAAAAACGCTATATATATATATATATATATATATATATATATATATATATATATATATATATATATATATATATATATCCAAAAGTCACCCCTCCCCCTTTTAACTTTTAAACGAGTTGAGATACGATTTCAAATTTAGAACTCTTAAATAAGACAACTTAAACTATTTTTTAGCATCTATTTAATATTTTCAGCTCTTAAAATGTGGGCAGGGGGTCATGGGGGACATTTTTTTAAATAGAAAGGGGGGTCGTGTAATACATCATTTTAAAGCTTATAAAATTCTCTATTTAAACTAACATTTTTAATTTTTTTAAAAATGTTTTTAAGGTTTTGATTTTTCAATTTTTTGTGCTAAAACATTCGATTTTTTAAGTTTTTTTATAAATTTTTATTTTTGTCAACTAAAATTAGTTTAAAATTATAATTAACATTTTTTTATGATGAAATTAGGCATTTTTAAAAAATTATTTGTTTTTTTTTAGAGGAATTTTGACATTAATACCCATTTTCAACCCCATTTTAAACCCAATTTTTTTTTTTTTTAATTTAAAAATATGGAGTTAAATGGAAAATTTTATAAGCTTTAACATGAAGTATTACACGACCCCCGTTTCCATTTAAAAAAATGTGCTCCCATGCCCCCCTGCCCACATTTTAAGAGCTGAAAGTATTAAATATATGCTAAAAGATAGTTTAAGTTGTCTTATTTAAAAGTTCCAAATTTGAAGTAGATATATCAACTGGTTCACGAGTTAAGAGGGGGGAGACTTTTGGACCGCTCTGTATATATATATATATATATATAAATTTATTTTTTTTGATACACCGTATATCAAATTAAAAAAAATATAGTGGTTTTTATGTGGGGACCTATTGGGCAACACGCACAACATTTTAAGACAATGAAAAAAAATGTTGTGCCTGTCATTACGCCTAAAATAAAGCAATGTAGTGCATTTTAGAACTTAAAAGGGCACAGTTCAGCTATTTTTTTCAAAAATTCTGAAAAAAATCAGGGAGACCTCCAAATTTTTCAATTTGAAATTTTGGTGGGTCACCCTAATGCCTATGCATTCATATAAAACTTAACTACCGTAATTTTGACTACCTACCTACATTACCAACAAAATTGCAATCAAGAATAATTGAATTAAATCACGTTTTTCACATTTAATTTAACACTTTAACTGCCATGTGATGTGCCTCTGTGCGCCGTGTGTGACAAAATTAAACACATGGCGTATATTAAAATTTTATATTCCAAGCCGTGTGTATGAATTTATCACGCAACGTAAATTAATAACGAATAAGCATTGTGTGACAAAAAATCACTAGCCTTTATTACATTATTTAGTGG
>CAUEHQ010000239.1:0-18917 GCA_958510825.1 Brachypterus glaber | reverse complement strand
TAGTTAGGCTAAAATTATGTTAATTAGATTAGGATTTTGAAAGGAAAGCTGCAGGATCGAAGGATCTAAAGATGGAAATTATAGAATTTAATTATATTTTAATAAAACTTATTTAGCTTACAAAATCTTACTTTTACTTTGACTCTCGTTACCGAACAAAAGCTCCCTAAAAACTGGTTAATATGATTTTTTATTTATTACCCGATGGTATATAGATCTAAACAGATTGTAGTTACCAGTCATTAGTGTCAAGTGGTTAAGGCCATAAAACACTTGTCGAAGTGCTACCATTCAGGCGGCACCAGCTGGTAAATTAAGATTTGGCAGAGAAATAATATATTAAACAATGGAATTAAATTATAAGAAAAGTCGTATTACCACACATTCATTTAAACTAATAAAAATTAAAAAATACACGTTTAACTACCCATAAATACTATATGAACCCATCACAATCCATACAAGTCCATAAATATAAGCCCAAAATAATATGCATCAAAGCCAGGAAAAAACAAAAATACACACTCACAACCACCCATATATACTCATAAATAATACACAAACCCCTTAAAGCCCATACGAATCCATAATTATTAATATTAGTGTGTATATACTCTGTACGCTAATAAATGCCCATAAACACCCAAAACCACCCATATAAACCCACATAAAAGTAATATAAATGCACATGACTATTAAGAAATACAAAATAAATACTACACAAATCCATTAAAAGTCCAAACCGTTGATTTACCGAACGGCATTCTCTATTCGAGTTAGTCATGTTGTGTATCACCTCTTCGCGAGTAGCAATAATTACCGCGTCGGATAACTTTTCTGGGGCAGCCGAAAGAACGTGCTGCTTGATGGGCATAGAAAGTCCGGCCATAAATATTGCCAAGGTGTCCTGGTCTAACTTTCTCTGTAAAGAATCATCTAAAGGAGTAGTAATTGTTTGACTTGCTGCCAATTTTACTCTTACTAAAAAGTCTTTACATTTTTCTCCAACTCTTTGCTTACATGCTGTAAAGCTACTTAAAACTTCCGAATAGTATCTATGTGACCGATACTGGTCGTGTAATAATTTTTTAAAATTTTTCCAAACATCCGCTCCTTTAATTTCAACACTAGATTGAACAAATCTTTTTGCCTGACCTATCATTTTTAATTTAGCGGTTGATATCTGGGTTGACTCTGACCACTTACAAAGTGTACCCATTTCTTCAATAAAATTCAAAAAATCATCCACGTTCCCCGTCCCGTCAAATTCTTTAATCGCGGCGATATTAGCTAAATTCATTTGGGATTCAATAAAATTGGGGGGCCACTCCACCTTGATGACTTGTTCAGTCGAAGTTGTAGCTGCAGGATTTTGTTCCGTCATTTTTACTTTTATTTAGCTACTTTTTCTTTGAATAATCGGAAAATAGCCGATGTACCACTCGTTACTAGAAGACAGAAAATCAATAAAACCAATCCTTGTTTCTCTTTCCAAAAAAAAAAAATCTTCCTCTTTTTTTTTTTTCAAAAAAAAAATATATATATAAATATATCGAGAGAAAAAAAATCTATAAATTACTATTTTCTGCCTCCCAACCCGTTAGTAACCTGACAGCATTGTGGTAATACGACTTTTCTTATAATTTAATTCCATTGTTTAATATATTATTTCTCTGCCAAATCTTAATTTATCAGCTGGTGCCGCCTGAATGGTAGCACTTCGACAAGTGTTTTATGGCCTTAACCACTTGACACTAATGACTGGTAACTACAATCTGTTTAGATCTATATACCATCGGGTAATAAATAAAAAATCATATTAACCAGTTTTTAGGGAGCTTTTGTTCGGTAACGAGAGTCAAAGTAAAAGTAAAATTTTGTAAGCTAAATAAGTTTTATTAAAATATAATTAAATTCTATAATTTCCATCTTTAGATCCTTCGATCCTGCAGCTTTCCTTTCAAAATCCTAATCTAATTAACATAATTTTAGCCTAACTATAACCAATAGATTTTCAGCGTCATGACTCCAATATAGAAATTTCAACTATTTCAAATGTATAAAAAACCCTATCCCGATAAAAAAATGCAAGTTATTAAATGTCCATAATTACACTTACATTTTTTAAACATTGGTTCACTCACTGAATTTATTATTTAAAATATTTTAATGTTAGAGGAGCAAACTATCCTGACCGTACTCGCGAAATATCTGTTCCTTTTCATCTAAAAATCTGAGCTTTTATACCCTATATTCGCATAAATATAAATTTAATTGCCAAAACCTTTTAGTTTAACTACGCCGACAAACAAATCGAGAGCAATCCGTTATAATTCACGTCAACATTAATAACCAAACTGGACATTTCTTTGGCATTGATTTAATGTTGAAAAGCATGAATCACAAAGAGATCACCGCATCTAGGTCAGTCAGCGCCTTAAATTAAAAAGCGCTCTCCTCAGTAGTGTCACAATAATCATTCCGCCATACGTGATTTATGAAGTACTTAACTATGCCGCTACTACAGGGTGTTATAAAAATCGTAATTCGGCACTTTCAACTAATTCTTACATTTTCGGAAACAAATAATGTTTAGCAATCCATATAGAAAATAAACAGTTTTTTTTAACTAAAATGGATTGCGTCACACCACAAATGTATGGGTGCAAATGAGTAGCTTTGGGTGTGTATGAATATTTATGGTTTTTATGGGTTTCGATGAATATTTATAGTATTAATGGATGGCAATAAGACAACCGTTATTCCATTGTTAATGTATATACTATATGGTTTTGTATAAGCCATTGGTATATTTAATGGGGGAAAATGAGTTAGTGGGTGGGGGCTTTAACGTTTTCAAAAAATTGTGTCAGGTAATACTTGAACGTTCCCAAAAATGTGAATAAAATAAAAATTCACACGCATACTACGTCGGAAGTTTTTTTTTATTTCTTATCGATTAACTTTTATACCTATATAATTTTTTTCGACTATAAAAAAACACAATTATTGTACTGTTCGGTTTCATTATTATTTTTTTTAATTTTTAGATATAGGTTTATAAATTCGACATTCTTTTTAGTATTTTAAAAGTTATTGTTCTTGTTGAAGTGGTTTAAGAGTGCTGATTTTTAAAAATCAATTTTCCAAACCCATAAATGCCAATACACGCCCATTAAAACCCAAACAATTTCATACCCGTAACTAAAGTTTAGGTAAACCTATGCACATCCATAAATACTAAAAAAATACATTAAAACTTATAAAAACCCATAAATAACCATACACACTCACACTACCTTTGCACATCCATATATACTATACAAACCTATAAAACCCAGTAAAAAAACATAAATAATACGTACATACCCATACATACCTACCTATAACCATAGCTACCCATTTGCATCGATAAATACTAAATAAATCCATTAACACTAATAAAAACTCATAAATACCCATAAATACCCAAAACAACCCATAAAAACCCACAAAAATTAATAAAATGCACATAACTATAACACAGAAAATAAATACTACACACATCCATTAAAACCTTCACAAATCCACATACATACACCTGTGTGCACCGACACTTCCCATATACACCCAAAAATAGTAAATAAAAAATACCCACATACACTAACTTGCCTTTAAATATTATATAAACTATTAACCACTTATTGAAAATTATAAAAATACACATACACACCGATAAACAACGATTTAAGTACCTATATAATCATCTAGATTGTATGGTCTTTAAATGACCATAGCGGCCAAACGGCACCATAAATTTTATTGTACCCATGGAGACTTTTTTTCAAGAGGTCATGCTCTATAACATACTAAAATTTGAAGCAATTTAACCGAGGGCCATTTCCCATAAGGTATGTGCCATGTCCTTTGTCATTGGATCGTTTGAGAGGTGATCCACAAGCAGATGCTTAAAATATAGGTCTAAAAGCACTTACAAAAAAATACTTCTTCTTCTTCAAAATGACCTTTTGGACACTAAATTAAAGTGACCCAAAAGGACTTAATGGTCTTGAACTCTCGTTCTTATTGACCAGGTACAAGTATTAGAGACTTAAAGCCAGTTTCTCTAATTGTTTCAACTAAATATAATTTCTTATTAACATAACCTCACAAAAAAAAACGTGATTAACCCACAAAAGTACATCACAAACATCAAATATTCAATTTAAATCAATTTAAATATATAGAACAGTTTCATAGTATAGATATTTTCTTGACATTTTCACATAAAATACTTGTTGCGTAAAATAAACGTTGTTACCGATTTAAAAATTCTAGCCGAAAGTATACATGTTGTTCACGGGTGGAACGCAAATCCTACAAAAAAATAAAAAATGTTTTTCTTACATTTGTGTATACATCATTTGTAGCAGATTGTAGTAATTTGAAGTCTATCTTTTTTAAGCCAGCTATTAAGGTGCTTGAGTTAGTTGTATCCACTTTAAGTACTTTACCAGTCTTAAAAGCTATATCTTTGACTTTACTCGTACGACTCCATGAAGTTAGTGAACTTCCACTTTGCATTATAGCACCATGATATAAGCCTAAAAAAGTAAAACATATACATATTTTAGTTTTTTACAGATATTAGTTTATAACATACATACAGGGTTCCAGGTATTCGATTTGATTTTGAGAGGTTTGGACTTTTTACTACATTGAAAAATATCAAAAAAAAAGCTCCTACAAAGGTTGGTCTAGAAACGAGCCTTTAGGGAGCTACAACCCTACTGTGTGAGTGTAAAATAGAGTTTTTATTTAATATTTCTTTAACCCTATAAACCACTGTAATGCATTTTTGCACGCCTTAACATTGATAAAGGCTACACCGGCCCATCTTATATATTTTGAAAAAAAATTAGTGAAAACACAAAAATATTACATATCAAATCCGCTTTATTTCAAAACAAAAGTACTGTCCTAGGGTTGAGACCTACCTATGATGTATTTTGAGGCGCTGAATTCAAATATAATGTTAAAAATCTACCGGCTGTTTTTTTAACTAGATTTAAAAAATGAGCGAGTATACTCAAAAATCTCATTTTTTATGGGTTAGGAAAATGAGTGAAATTACTCAAAATTTACATATGATATTTTTTTAAGAAATTTTTATTATTTCAAATAAGCACATGCTCAGAAGTAGATATCAAGCTACTATTATATATTTTGAGCTGATGAGTTAAATCTGATGTTGAACCGGTTACATTTTTTTCTAGACTCAAAAAATTACTGAAACACAAATCTTATACATATATTTTCAAATTCGCTTTATTTCGAAACAAAAGTTAAGTTCCTTGGGTTTAGACCCATCTATTCTTATGTACTTTCAGGCGCTGAATTCAACAATAATATCAAATTGAAAATCTACTTGCTGGTTTTCATCTACTCAAAAAATGAGTGAAAACACAAAAATCTTTCATATATATTTTTAAATCCACTATTTCGAAACAAAAGTTAATGTTCCCCATCTATTCTTATGTATTTTGAGGCGCTGAATTCAAATTTAAATATAAATTGCAATTTTTTAACTAAACTCAAAAAATGAGTGAAAACACACAAAAACCACATATATATTTCCAATCCGATTTATTTCGAATCAAAAGTTTATGTACTGGGGTTGAGACCTATCCAATCTTATGTATTTTAATGGGCTAAATCTTATGTCAAATTGGAAATCTACCGGCTAGTTTTTCAACGACTCAAAAAATTAGCGAAACACAAAAATCTTACATATGTATTTTCAAATCCACTTTATTTCGAACAAAAGTTAATGGGGATGATACTCGCCTATTCTTATGTATTTTGAGGCGCTGAATTCAAATCTAATGTCTACTCAAAAAAAAAAAAGTTAGTAAAAACAAAAAAAATCTTAAATATACATTTACAAATCCGCTTTATTTCGAAACAAATGTCCTGTAGTTAAGACCCATTTATTCTTATATATTTTGAGGAGCTGAATTCAAATATAATGTCAAATTGAAAATCTACTAGACCCAAAAATTGAGTGAAAATAAAAATGCAGATCAATAATTTTTTTGTCTAGATAAACCTGAGTAGATTTCTAGTTTGACATTGAATTCAGCGCCTTAAAATACATAAGAATATATGGGTGTCAGCCCGAAGACATTAACTTTTGTTTTGAAATAAAAGGATTTAAAAATATATACCGGGTGTCCCAACTCTACTTACCCAACGCTTTTCTCAAAAACTTAGAGAACCAAATTCTGCGAAAATCACCTTAAATAAACTTAAACTATATTTTAGTATATATTTGATACTTTCAGTGTTGGCAGGGGCGCACAGGGTGCATTTTTTTTTAAAGGAAAGGGGGTCGTGTGATACATCATTTTAAAGCTTATTAAATTCTCCATTTAACTATATATTTTTTAATTTTTTTAAACATTTTTTTTTGCTTTAAAATAGGGTTAAAAATACGTATTTTTGACAAAATTACTCTAAAAAAATCAAACAATTTTTTAAAAGTTACTAATTTCATGATAAAAAAACGAAAGTATTATTTTCAAACTATTTTTAATTGCCCCCCCCCTGCTCACATTTTGCGAGCTATGCTTAAAGATAGCTTAGTCGTCTAATTTAAGATGGTTTTCGCAGAACTTGATTATCTCTTTTAGTTTTCGAGCTGGGTAAATAGAGTTGGGACACCCGGTATGTAATATTTTCGTGTGTTTTCACTTATTTTTTGAGTCTAGTTGAAAAACTAGGCGGTTGATTTCTAATGACAATAGATTTGGATTCAGCGCCTCAAAATACATAAGAATAGATGGGTCTCAACCTGATGACATCAGCTTATGTAAGATTTTTGTGTTTTTACTCATTTTTTGAGTCAATTGGGAAACTAGTCACTTAGTGCACTTAGTGCGTTTTACTTGTAGATTATTTCAAATGTTTCTGCTCTAAGCGACTTAGTGTTTGTTTGGCGAAACGTGCATTTTTGTAACAATTTGTAATTATTACAAAAATTGAAAAACAACAGTGAAAGTTAAATTTGTCAATATCTCAAAACCATGTTTTTGGACTTAGTGCCTTTTACTTGTAAGCCGACGATATTATATATATATATATATATATATATACAGAGCGGTCCAAAAGTCACCCCCCCCCCCTCTTAACTTTTGAACCAGTTGAGATATCGACTTCAAATTTGGAACTTTTAAATAAGACAACTTAAACTATCTTTTAGCATATATTTAATACTTTCAGCTCTTAAAATGTGGAAATGTGGGCAGGGGGGCAAGGGGGCACATTTTTTTAAATGGAAAGGGGGGTCGTGTAATACATCATTTTAAAGCTGATAAAATTCTCCATTTAACTTCATATTTTTAAATTAAAAAAAAAAAAATTGGGTTTAAAATGGGGTTGAAAATGGGTATTAATGTGAAAATTCCACTAAAAAAATACAAATAATTTTTTAAAAATGCCTAATTTCATCATAAAAAAAATGTTAATTATACTTTTAAACTAATTTTAGTTGACATAAATAAAAATTTATAAAAAAAAACTTAAAAAATCGAATGTTTTAGCACAAAAAATTGAAAAATCAAAACCTTAAAAAACATTTTTAAATTTTTTTTAAATGTTAGTTTAAATAGAGAATTTCATAAGCTTTAAAATGATTTATCACATGACCCCCCTTTCCATTTAAAAAAAATATCCCCTCATGACCCCCTGCCCACATTTTAAGAGCTGAAAATATCAAATATATGCTAAAAGATAGTTTAAGTTGTCTTATTTAAGAATTCTAAATTTGAAGTCGATATCAACTCGTTCAAAAGTTAAAAGGGGGGAGGGTGACTTTTGGACCGCACTGTATATATATATATATATATATATATATATGTTATATCTGAACCCACCTATATCAAAACAGCGATAAGGCACGTACCAGACTTGAGCGTGCCCAAAGCTGCTGAGACAGCAGTGCAACAATGTAATAACACCGTGGGAGGCCTCGAGCCGTGAGAAATGCCATCTCAGCAGTCCCATTTAGTATTTAAGAATAACTTTGTTTTATATAGAAGCATTATATTTTAGAATCTAGACTAAGTAACTCGTTCTTTTAATTAATAAATAAAATCTTTTTTTAAAAACCCAAGTTTCAATTCGGGGTTATAACAAATTTGGCGCAGTCGGTAGGATTCACTTAGCGTTGGTGAACGGAGTAACTAGCGTGTGAGTCCTACTCTTTAAAGTGATTGAATCAGCTCCAGTTCGAGTGCCCGAGTGCAAATGGAAAAAAGGACACTAATGTAAGTTGAATCTTTTTATTTTATCGTGTACAGCGTATATATTTTTTTATTTTATTTCTCTTTCCTCCTGTCCTTTTTATTTTGTTTTACGAACTTTTTCCCTTACCTATAAACAATGTCTGACCCAGAACCAACCGTGACAAAACAAGAAGGCTCCTCAGCTAGTCAACAATTGTTGGAACCCTATAAACTTCCAGAAATTTTAGCTCTAATCCCTGAGTACGATGGGGATCAAGTACTTTTCAACTCTTTTATCACCGCGTGCGATACAGCACAACAAATCGCTGTTGGTCAACAGCAATTTTTATTAATGGTTCACATAAAAAACAAATTACGCAGCCGCGCGTCGCAACTCGTAAATAGTAGAAGTCTAGTAACGTGGGCTTCAATCAAAGATCTTCTTCTCGCCCATTTTGGCGACACAAGAGATCTTTCGGGTCTTATTCATGACCTCCAATTAGTTAGGCAAGGCGTTAATGAATCCGCCCTTAGTTATACTAACAGAGTCCAAAATCACAATTCGAAATTGCATGCGGCAATAAATCGACAACAGCTTAGTGCTGATCAGAAGTATGCCCAAAGACTAATAATAGATTCTATGTGCCTAGACATGCTTCTGACAGGCTTAGATCCGAGAATAGGGAGTATAGTTCGGGCCTCAAACCCGGACTCCCTAATAGAAGCTGCCACCCGGATAAATCGAGAAACGCAGTTAATGTACTTGGAAACCCAAAGACTTAACCGGGCTAAACCAAGGCCCCCTATCCAAAGTAGTAATAGTAATTTTAGACGCTACCCACCTAGGAAACCGCCCAGCGGCGGCACCTCGACCCAGACATACCAAAATATCCCACAAAACCCTCCGATAACTAGAAGCCAAAATTTTTCACAAAATTCTTCGTCAAATAGGAGCCAAATGACATGTAACTATTGCAAAAAACCAGGGCACCTAATAAACGAGTGTTTTAAGAGACAAAATGCTAACAATCCCAATCCCCAATATTTTAACCGCGCAACTAGTAGCTCTAACCAAGCCTTCAACTCTCGGACTTATCATTTAAACTCCGAAGAGAGTCAGGAATCTGGCAACCTGGCCCGATAGAACCAAGTCCAGCAAACCTGATCAACCAATTCCAAAATATGGATATTTAAACGTTAACATTCTCAAAAGTTATGCCACGAAATCCAATAGTCTATTTTATATTAACGATACTCAAAACAAATTCAAATTTTTAATAGATTCGGGAGCCGCTATTTCCATTATTAGACCACATACACTAAATAATTTTAACCTAACCAACGAAAACCTTACTATCCAGGAAATAACAAACCAACCAATTATAATACAAAATTCTACTTGGCTACCGTTTAAAAAAAATGACCCGCATAAAGTTTACGTGGTCGATCTCGATATAGAATTCGATGGAATCCTTGGCATAGACTTTCTTGAGCATTACGAATGTTCCGCTGATTGGAAAAATAGAATTCTGTCTACTAATTTTAGGTCTGTAAAAATGTTTAAGTTAAGTGAATCCACAAATGAAAATATTGTTGGCGACGGGCCGTCCGTCCACCTGCAATCTGAGACTAATTATTATAAATCAAAGGTTGATAGCGGATTGGCCGCTGATCAACCCAGTAAATCAAAAAATATTGACAGGAATCAACCTGCCAATCATCTGTTAAATAAATCAAATCCTGTTTTAAATGTTAATAGCGGGTTGGCCGCTGATCAACCTAGTATATTAAAAAATATTGACGGAAATCGACCTGTCAATCTATCGTTAACTAATAAAAGTAATCTTAATCCAGACCCTAGTAGCGGAAAATTCCCCTACCCTATCAGGTTTAATAACCCCGAAAAACCTAAAACTTTTACCGAAAATTTTGTTGAAATAGACTCAAGAACTGAAGAAGTCTTCAAGCTTAAATGCAACTTAAAAGGTACCGATGCTATCTGCCACGCAATATATTTCGATAATATTAAAATAGCAAATTCAATAGTTAGAATCGATAATAATGGAGAATTCCTCACAAAGTTGATGTGAGCATAATGTGACTACGGCACGTTTTGTTTACGCTCCGATTTATACTAAGTTTTCGTGAGTTATAATTTACTATAAAATGTGCATCTTGTCTTAAAAGAACTGTGTAATCTTCTTTTCATAGTGCTACATGAAATTTCTGATTTTTTCTTTCTATTTGAATAAAATTGGACATACAATAATTTCCCATGTGTAAATAAAATGGTTGATGAAAGCAAGTCATTGAACTGTGGTACGTGTGATACACTAATTACTTCTCGAGCAAAAAATGTTAAATGCGACGAGTGCGAAGTTTTTTTTCATACCAGCTGTGTGGAATTCCCTGTTGATATACTTAAGCATTTAAATAAGGTTGCCGGTTTATCTTGGAAATGTTCGAAATGCTTCAATCTGCCTTTAACTGAGAAAATTGATGACAAACTTTCTGAAACTTTTAACAAAATTGATAAATGTGTCCTTTCTCTAAAATCCGAACTCATAGGAAGTATAAGAAATCTTATTGAGGGGTCTAATGTTCCGGCTGTCAGCAAGAATCCAAATAAAAAATTATTTTCCACTGTTACAAAATCTACACCTGCATTAATAATACAACCCAAGGATCAAGAACAAAAAAATAATGTCACCAAAACAGATATTCTTTTGAATATTAATCCAATTGATGAACAACTACAACTATCTGGAGTAAAAGATCTAAAAAATGGAGGACTAGTTATCGGCTGTGACAACGTTGAGAAACTAAAAAAAATCGCTACAGCCAAGCTTGGTGATAGATACGAAATTAAGGATGCTAACAGTTTTCATCCCAAGATCCGTGTATCAGGCATGACTGAAGAATTTTCACCCGAAGATATTATTAAATACTTTAAATTTCAAAATCCTAGTTTAATTAGCAACAACTTTTACGGTAAAATAATTGAAGTTAAGCCACTAAAAAAGAGAAATGATTTATTTCAGGCTATCATGCAGGTGGATGTTGAAACTTACAACAACATTTTTTCTTTAGGATATGGTAAGTTGTATCTAGGTTATAATTCCTGTAATGTTTATGATGCTATTGACGTTAAAAGATGTTTCAACTGTTGCGGTTTTCATCATTTTTCAAGCGATTGTAAAAGCTCTGATCCTTTTTGTCCTAAATGTGGGAATAAACACCTAATCAATGATTGTAAATCTACCTTACTTAACTGCATAAACTGTCTAAATCACAACAAGGCTAAAAATACTAATCTAGATACAAACCATGCTGCGTGGAGTTCCAAATGTCCAATTTTTATTGACAGGGTAAATGAAATTAAGTCATCTTTGTTTTTTACTAAATAGCAACCACAAAATCTCTCAAATGGAGTAGCCAAGTCAAAAGAGGTCCTGATTTACTATCAAAACGCTCGCAGTCTCGTAAATAAAACACATACATTTCTTAATGGAGTTATTTCCAACGAGTTCCCCATAATATGTATTTCTGAATCCTGGACACAGGACTGGTTATTAAATCGCGAAATTTTTACTGAAAATTATTCTGTGTTCAGAGCGGATCGTAATCTAGTAGCACAACAAGTCTCGGGGAGGCGGAGCTCTAATCGCTGGTCTAACAAATATGTTTTCTATGACTGAACTGGATCTCTCATTTATACGTAGTGCATTGCCCCTAATTGATATAGTAGGTGTACAATTTATCTATAAGCATTACATTTTTTACGTGTTTTCTTTATACATTCCTGATACAACTAAAACTGCACATTATGAAAGTCTATTTGATTGTGTGGACTCATTAGATTGTCTAAATGAAGCTGACGTATATTTTATAGGTGACTTTAACCTAACAGAATATTCAAGTAACATTACTACTCCTAAAACATTAGCTTTTAAAAGATTTTGTAATTATTACGATCTACTTCAACAAAATTTTATTCTTAATGGCAATGAACGGTTATTAGATTTGGTTTCTGCAAATAAAAGATGTCGAGTTGAAAAGGCTCATGATTTGCTAGTTAAGGAAGATCTTCCCGATCACCCTGCTTTATGTATTTTTATTAATACACACATTATTGAGAAGAATAATTTTCCCACCAACGAAACATCCAAATATAATTTTAAAAAAACTAACTTTAAAGGCTTATATCAAGAATTGTCTGTACTGGATTGGTCTATTCTTAGTAACCTTACAGAAGTCAACATTGCATGTAATGCTTTTTATAATAAGCTTGAGTCTATTTTTGAGAAATATGTGCCTAAGATTATCAGTAAAAGTAGTTCTTATCCTAAATGGTTTACAAAAGGCATCATTAAAGATATAAAATTAAAACATAAATTTTGGAAAAAATATAAACAAACATTCGATCCAACTGCTTTGGAAAGTTTTCAGTCATTGAGGTCAAAAATTAAACTTAATATAAAGGTTTCATATAAATCATATATTGAAAATGTCGAAAACAACATTACAAAAAACCCAAATAGTTTTTGGTCCTACGTTAATAATAAGAGAGGTTCGGATCCTATACCCAATTTACTCGTCTATGAAGAAACAGAACTAAAGCAGTTCTGCAAAAAACTTAAATTTCGAATCAAACAGTCATAACAATAATTACTTTAACATTATTCAAATTAAAGAGCGTGATGTCTTATGTGCTCTCAGAAGTTTAAAATCAAAATTTACTGCTGGTCCGGATGGTGTACCCTCATTTCTATTAAAAGACTGCGCTTCTGTTCTATCAGCTCCTTTAACTGTTTTGTTTAATTTAGCCCTTAAGACTGGTAAGTTTCCAGACAAGTGGAAAATATCAAAAATTATTCCTATTTTTAAAAAGAGTGTCAAGAAAAAGGTGGAGAATTACCGCCGTATAACTTTAATCTCAAATTTTGCAAAAGCTTTTAAGATAGTCTTACACAAATTAATTTACGCTAATATCAATCACTTATTATCTAAATATCAACATGGATTTTTAAGAGGAAGATCTACAATAACGAATCTCTCATGTATTCTTGAATATATTTCAAAGTTTTTAGACTATGGTGAGCAAATTGACGTGATATACACAGACTTCTCAAAAGCTTTTGACGTGCTGGATCATATTATTCTTCTTAAGGCATTGTATGACATGGGATTCTCCATAGAATTAATAAATTTTTTCTACTCCTACCTAGTGGATAGATTACAATTTGTAGAGTATCGCGGCTTCAAATCTTGGTTATTTTTGGCAACGTCAGGGGTACCCCGAGGGTCTATATTGGGCCCTTTACTCTTTCTTATATTTGTTAATACCATTTTTAATTTAATTGTTGTACCAGCACTTGCTTTCGCAGATGATGCTAAACTATATTACAGAATAAAAAGTATACTAGATTGTCAATTACTTCAAAATGCTTTAAATAATTTGGTTAAATGTTGCAAAAAAAATAAGTTACCCCTTAACGCTGCAAAATGTAATGTTCTCTCATTCACCAGGAAAAATAATACTTTGCAATTTAATTATAAAATTGGAGACACAATCTTAACCAGAGTTTCTGAAATTAGAGATTTGGGAGTTACATTTGATAGTAGATTAGACTTCGGAGTTCATATAGCAAAAACTATATCATCAGCATTTCGCAGTCTTGGCTTTGTCATTAGAAATAGCTATGGCTTTAAGGATAAATCTGCCCTATTCATACTTTTTAATTCATTTGTCTTGTCAAAACTTGAATATGCTAGCCTAATTTGGAATCCTAAATTTAAATATCAAAGTGATAGTATCGAAAAAATTTTAAGAAAATTCTTAAAATTCGTTAGTTTTAAAATTGATGGTGTTTATCCCAATACAGGCATTAATAACCAACTTTTACTTGACAGATTTAATGTTAATACTTTAAAAAGCAGAAGAGCTACCAACTCTGTTCTTTTTTTGTATAAAATAATTAATAACAAAATTGACTGTCCCGAACTTTTGGAAATGTTAAATTTTCATGTTCCTACAGCAAATACTCGTTCATGTAATACTTTTTACTTATTAAAACCTAGAACCAACTTACCTAAATTTTCACCAATCTACTCAATGTGCAATAATTATCATGCAATTCAATCAGATGTAGATATATTTAACTGCAGCCCCAGTCGTATTAAATTTACATTTCGCCAATTAGACCTGGATTAACATTTTTTTTTGTGTACCCTGTATATTAATTAACCTTTGTAATTTTTTGTTAAGACTCTTTGTTTCGATGTGACTCATCCTAGAATTGGTTTTATACTGTTGGATGTAACTTAAATAAATAAAAAAAAAAATAAAATAAAAAAACTATAGCCAACACGAAGTCTATAAAGAAATCTTGTAAGTTACCCGAATTAATCCTAGAACCACTTAACCCTGTTACAGTTAACTCTTACGAATCAATAAATAATCCCGACACAAAAAATAACTTTGCTGATATGATACTGACCGCGAACGAAAAATTAAAGAAACCCTAAGACTCGATCATTTAAATACAGAAGAAGCAGAATTTATTACTAATCTATGCCTAAAATATTCAGACATCTTTTACCTGGAAGGAGATAAATTAACATTTACAAATAAAGTTAAACACGAAATTAACACCGGAGACTCTAGACCTATTTTTACTAAATCCTATAGATACCCCCATGTTCACAAAGAGGAAGTCAAAAACCAGGTTAAAGAAATGCTCGAACAAAATATCATTAGACCTTCAGTATCCCCTTGGTCCAGCCCCGTCTGGTTTGTTCCAAAGAAAACGGACGCTACCGGCAAAGAAAAATGGCGCGTAGTCGTTGATTACCGAAAACTAAATGAAGTAACAATCGGTGATAGATATCCATTACCCAACATAGCCGACCTCCTCGACAAACTCGGAAAATCTACCTACTTTACTATTATGGACCTCGTCTCCGGATTTCACCAAATCGAAATTAACTCCCCTGATATTTCAAAAACTGCTTTCTCTGTAGACAACGGACACTACGAATTCTGTCGAATGCCTTTCGGGCTTAAAAACGCCCCAAGCACATTCCAGCGCGTAATGGACCAAATTATGTTCGGCATACAAAACGAACGATGTCTTGTCTACATGGACGACATTATAGTCTTTTCCGCGTTCCTCGAAGAACACATGGAACGACTCAATGAAATCTTTTCCCGCTTAAGGGAATATAATCTTAAAATTCAGCCTCACAAATGTGAATTCCTGAGTAAGGAAGTTGCCTACTTAGGCCATGTTATCACGGAAGATGCAGTAAAACCTAATCCGAAAAAAACAGAGTGTATTCAAAAATTCCCACAGCCAAAAAATCAAAAAGACATAAAAAGCTTCTTAGGGTTGATTGGCTACTACCGCCGCTTTATACCTAACTTCGCAAAAATTCTAAAACCTCTTACCACCCTCCTTAAAAAGGACATTTCCTTTATATTTAGGCAGGACTGTATCGGATCCTTCGAAAAATGTAAAATTCTTCTAACTACTCTCCTTATACTTCGCTACCCTGACTTCACTGAGGAATTCGTCGTTACCACGGACGCGAGCTCGTACGCAATTGGCGCAGTCCTTTCGCAAGGTCCACTTAATAAAGACCTACCCATAGCATACGCGTCCCGGACTCTGAATACTGCAGAAATAAATTATTCGGTCATAGAAAGAGAACTTCTAGCAATTGTCTGGGCCGTAAAGTACTTTCGGCCCTATCTTTTCGGGAGGAAATTCCAACTCGTGACTGATCACAGGCCCTTGACGTGGCTCTTTTCGATAAACGACCCCGGGAGCCGTCTTGCCCGTTGACGATTAAAATTGGAAGAGTACGAGTACCAAATTATCTATAAACCCGGAAAAACTAATGCTGACGCTCTTAGTAGAATTCACTCCTATCAATGTTCTAATAAACTCGAAACCACCATAGATATATTTGACGTAATATTTTCCCCCGAAGTAACTAACGAGAATGTAAAAATCGTGTTCGAAAACCTAAATAACTGTTCCCCAGAATATTCCCTAGCTCATTGTGTATCCAAAGATATGGGCATGAAAAAAGGTATTGCTTTGGAATTCAGGAATCGGTTTAAAGGTATAAGGTATTTATAGGCAGAAAGACCTCGGTCGATAGCGTTCTGGGTAACCAATAAATATTGTTAAATTAAATTATAAAAAAACTAAAATCCCAAGAAAAAGCCGTTGGTGAAGTAGCTCAATTAACTATCGACAATCGAAATATTTACTACCTTGTAACTAAGGAAAAATATTACCAAAAACCTACGTATAAAAGCTTTATCAGAGCTCTTCAAAACCTAAAATTATTATGTAAACAAAACAAAGATATAAATCTCGCTATGCCTAAGATTGGGTGTGGGCTAGATCAGTTAAACTGGGCAGTCGTCCTAAAGTTGATAAAACAATTTTTTTCGGACTCAGACATTAAAATTTTTATTAACATAAACACAAATTTAAGTTCCGAAGTTAATACGCTTAGAATATTTCATACTGACAACGCAGAAACCCCTGAACAAATAGAAACCGAGCCAGCCACCGAAATAGTTAAAGAAGAATATAAAATCTTTTCAAAAGCTTATAACGAAAGATCACTTATCGACCATTCAAAAATTTCTTATTCCAACGACCAACTTCTTGACAAAAGACATAAAAATATTATTACCCTCTTTAAACAGAAAAATTTAGATTACTTACATGAGATAATTGTCGAAGACTTCCCGGACGATGGCAGAGAGTTTTCAATTCAAAATATAAATATTGTTAATAGCGCTTCAATAACTAACAGAAAATATTTCATTATCCCGATACCTAGAGTCACGGAAAACGCTATAGAACACTTATTTACCCTACTCTTTAAAGAAAAACGCATATTCGAAGAAAATGAGACATACTACGTCGAGGACGTTGCCGACCTAAAACTCCCAGAAATTCTAAGCTTTATTTATGCCGATGTAGACTTAAATTTTATTATTTGTCAAAATCTAGTGACCGAACCCGACCCTGACCAACGTCCCATAATTATTTCTCAGTACCACGATGGGAAAAACAATTTGCACAGAGGCATCAACAAAACCTTCCGTAGAATACGCGAGAAATATAACTGGCCCAACCTCCAAAAGGAAGTTGAAGCCTACATATCTTGCGACCTCTGCGCCAAAGCAAAAATTAACAGACGAAATACAGACAGACCACTTGTAGTGACCGAGACTCCTAAAACTCCTTTTGAGAGAATAAACATAGATGTATTTAGTATTCCTAACAAACGCTATTTCCTCACCATAAGGGACGAACTAACGAAATTTACCCAAGCATACCCACTAAAGGATAAGAGCGCAAAAGAGGTTATAATAACCTTAATGGTTTTCTTCCAGCACTACGGAACCCCGTTACGAATTCATACTGACAATGGGGGAGAATTTGAAAACCAACTAATGTACGATCTAGCTAAACTATACGATTTTAAACTTACGACAAGCTCCGTGGCTCACCCCCAATCAAACGGTTCGGTAGAAAGATTTCACGCAAGCCTTGCGGAAATACTTAGAGTACAGAGCCTCGAATTCCCTGACGAAAATCCACTAGAAATTCTACCCTACGCAATGATATCTCAGATCTCCAGAAAAATTATATAATTAAAACGAACTAATTAGTAAGTACATTCGCGACCTTAATAATAAAATATCCTATAATTATAGAATTGCCCGCGAAAAAACTATTCGGTCTAAAGAAAAGGCGAAAGAACGCTTCGATAAACACGTCAACCCAAAACCCCCTCAATATCACGATGGACAAAAGGTCTGGCTCAAAGAGTCCCAAATTAGTCACAAATTAAAACCAAAATACTATGGGCCTTTTACCATCGAATCCACCTTTTCAAACTCTGCCATAATTAAGAGAGACAACTTTACTACTAAGGTTAATTTTGACCGACTTAAACCTGTCACAGATCGTGACCCTAATGACGATACTGACGACGACGAAGGAAATAACGAAGGTAATATTGTTTCAGGTCCTTCTGGACAGCAATAATTATCCTCCAGGGTTGCAGATCCCAAGAAAAACTCACACTCACTCCTCTTAACAACACTTTGGGCCTCTATTACCACAATGAAGGCTCTATAAAAATTTCAAATGATAGATGGAAACTGTTAGTATATAAAGACATAACCTTACTTAAAACCTCCTTTGACAATAACAAAATAATCCTTAATCACATTAATGACTTGCTTAATCTAAATTCGAATCCACGTTTACTATATTTTGCGACCGACGCTCGCTCGCATACCCATATGTTAGACAGAATTTCCGACTCTATAGAAAAGATTTTCCTAGAAATAAGGGGGGATACAAACTGCTATAGGACTAAAAGAGGTATTCTTAATGGAATCGGTTCAATCTGGAAAGGCATTACGGGTAACCTAGACGCTAGCGACGGCGAATAATATGAAAATTGCATAAATAAATTAGAAAAGGATGAACACGAAATCCAAAACTTAATCAAAAATCAAATTTTAGTTACTACGCAAACAATCAAAACCTTTAACTATACTATTCAGAAATTGCAATTCGACGAAGAAACCTTTAATGAGGATCTTAAAAT
>CAUEHQ010000238.1:0-35998 GCA_958510825.1 Brachypterus glaber | reverse complement strand
CGAGATGGCTCGTGACAGCAATTTTAAGGAACTGTCACAGTTCCAATAAAATCACGGTGACAAATCAAGTCGTCAAATCACGGCTCCTGTAACATTTTTTATTTCAACTCTTAAATCTAATTTGTGAGCCATGACAGAGCAGAGAAGGCAATTAAAGACAATTAAAGAAATTTGTCTAGCTGCTCTACTGGACATAGAGGGGGCATTTGATAACACCTCATATGAATCAATAGAAAATGCACTCAATAAACATGGGGTACCAGATACAATACGTAGATAGTAATGACCATGCTGAAAAACAGAACTATTAAGGCATCACTCCAACAATCAATGATAGAAGTGCTGCTCGCGAAAGAATATCCTCAGGGAAGGGCGTTATCGCTACTTCTATGGTGCCTCGTGGTGAACAGTTTTCTGGAGGAATTGGAGAGGCACGGCTACTATGCTCAGTAGGGTGGTGAAATACGAATTTGAGAATTTCAAAAGGCCTGATAGCATAAAAATTACTACTTGTATTAACAAGTGACCCACCAAAATTTGGGCCCCGAAATATTTCATCTTCCTTTACCAGTTTTTGCTTGAAGTTAAAAAAGCACGTCTGCAAATCACTACTTTTTTTTTAATTAATATATATTTTTCCTAGAGTATAAGGGTGGCCAAGTTTGTTTTAAATCATTTTGGCATATTCTCTTTAAAAAGCCCCTAAAGTACGACTCGATATCATATGATCCATATTAAATTCCACATTATATTTTATTCGCCCAAGCTTCGGCTATTAATTATAAAATTTCAAATTTCGAAACTATTGATCGTTAACAACAGGAATTAAAAGAAAATTATTACCTAAATATAGATGAGATCCGGAGGTTGTTTTTAAACTTTTTTACCACTTCTAAAACTCAAAAATAGCAAGTATAATAACAATTGTATTTGCAAGCTCAAAGTCTATCTAAAGAAAACGAAAAAATATAGGGGTGCTATTTGAAAAAATAAAGTTAGGAGTAAGTTGTGGAAGGGGTTGTAGGGGTGGATTTAATTTTGGGCTACTTTTTATAGATAATGTTGTCTTATTTAAACTGTTTTTTGCAAAAATTGATTATCTCTTTTAGTTTTCGAAGAAATCGCTGCCCAATATATTTGAAATCAGGGGGGGGGGGTTAAATGTTTTTTACCACCAAGCGATAAAGTTGGGGTAAGTTGGAGGGGGGAGGGGTTAAGGGGTGTATTTTATTTTTGGCTACTTTTTATAGATATTATTGTCCCATTTAAGGTGGTTTTTGCAGGACATGAACACTTTTTTAGTTTTCGAGAAAATCGCTGGAAAATTAGAGTTAGGCCACCCGGTATATTTCTCTGATTTTCCTTAAAATTCCTAATGATAACGATCAATAGTTTCGAAATTTAAAATTTTATATTAAATAGCCGAAATGTGGGAGAAAAAAATGTAATGTTTAAATTTAATATGATATCGAAATCATATTAAAACTGTGTGGATTTCTTTTTTTTTGTTAAATTTCTAAAGATAACTATCACTATTATCGAAACATGGAATTTTATATGGTCTCAAACGTTAAAATTGCCCCAGTGGTTTAGATTATAGAGGGGATAATGCTTGCATAGAAACACGTTAAAACGTTAAAAAAAACTCCTTCGGCGTTGCTGTAGTGGGGTAAAAAGCAACACGAATAAATGGTAAGTTTTATATGCGTTTTTTTACTTTTTTATTTTTAAGGTCCCCTAATGCCCCTTAGGGGCGTTTAACAAGGGTCGTGCTTTAGAGGCTTTTTAAAGAAATTGTGACAAAATGTTTCAAAGCAAAAACCACTCTTATACTCTAGGAAAAAAATTATTAATTTTAAAAAAGTAGTGATTTGCAGACATGCATTTTTAACTTCAAGCAAAAACTGGCAAAGGAAATATTTCGTGGCCCAAATTTTGGTGGGACACTTGTTAATACAAGTAGTAACTTTTATGCTATCAGGAAATTCTCATATTGGTATTTCGCTCCACCCTCAGGGTTATGCCGATGACATAACAATTCCAGTGTTTGCAAGCATGGAAGAACTTTATCAAAAGTGATGCAGGGGGTCCTTAAGTTCATAGAGAATTTGTGAAGAAGAGTGGGACTATCGGTAAACCCTACGAAAACCACACTTATTCAAGGTTATTTGGAACTAAGCTGAAGTTAATGGGGCAAGCAAAGTATCTAGGAGTCATCCTGGATAGCAAATTGTCTTAGAAACCCCATCTAACAGACAAAACAAACAGAGCTATCAAAGCATCTTGTACTGGGTATACAATGTAGTTGTAAAACCCATAGTGACATATGCGGCGTTAGTGTGGTGGCATAAAGCCAGTGTCACTACCAACAGACTGATGCTAAGCAAGGTACAAAGACTTGCCTGCATCGGGATAGGAGGGGCTACCGCCATTACACCTGGTGGCAGAAACAAAGGCACTTATGGCAGCGTACAGACTAAGGATTAACGGTATGGGAGACCGCCATAGAGGGTTGGAACATACCAAAATCTTTGAGAAGTTTGGATGTTTGACAATACAGATAGGATAGCTATAGTCTATGATTTCAGGCAACCGGCAAAGGCTAAGATACCTAGCAGGGATGCATGGACTATACCCTAAACTACTAAAAGGTGAAACCTGGTACACAGAGGGATCCAAAATGAAGGAAGGGATGGGAGCAGGAATCCATGGACCAGGCAAAGAAATTAGCTTAAACCTGAGAACCAATGCAACAGTTTTCCAAGTTGAAATCTATGCGATTTATGTCTGGGCACAAGAAATGGTATAGGCGTCCTACACGAATAGGACAGTATATATCATTTTAGACAGCCAGGCAGCGATAAAGGCATTAGATTCATACGTCTTTACCTCAGAACTGGTATATGAATACCATAAGGAGCATAAAAAAGTAAACTTAATATGGGTACCAGAACATCAAGGTATAGATGGTAATGAGAAGGCAGACGACCTTGCAAGAAAAGAAAGTGAAGCTGTACTTACAGGACCAGAACCGTGCTGTGGGATATCATATTACACGGCCAGACACGAGATCAGGAAAATATTGCGGGAAAAACACAAGCAACACTGGATATATGCATCTAAAATGAGGTACTCCAAACTCTTTCTAGGGGGACCAACCAGGAAAAGAACCAGTTTACTTCTAGGCATGTTCAGGAGTCAACTGAGAGCAACAACGGGTATAATAGCTGGACACTACTTACTAAACAAGCACCGACACGAAATGGGACAGACTACAAGCCCCGTGTGCAGGAGATGTGGAGAAGGGGACCAAAAACCCCACAACCTCATATGTGAATGTCCATCGCTGACAAGCCTACGATGGAAGTACTTCGTGAACGACTCGCTGGTACCGAACGAGATCATGAACACTCCCCTGAAACCGTACCTGGACTTTATAAAAGAAACAGGGATGATATGAGGAGATCTGCGCGGTTAACACAAATATCCCTAGGGACCAGGTGTTGTGGGCTATAAATCCCGCATTAAACTAACTAAACTAACTAAACTAACTAGGGAGCCATGACAAAATCACCGATAGTGATATCATGACCCATTAATATCAAATATTGTTAAATTTGCGAATTTTTTAAAAAAATCAAAAATGCAGATACTTTTCTTAATGTACGACAGAATATGTAAATTATACATTATACGTTGTATAATATTGTTTTTAGGAGCAAAAGTAGCTAGTCTTTAGGGTAAGCTGGGCGTAACAATTTAGGAAACTAGTAATAGTACTAATAGTACTACTTTACCCAGGAAACCAGATGATGTCCCCGACGTACTATCGACGTCAGTTTTAGGTCGTATTTTTGACGTTATACATACGACGCATATCAGACGTCAACAAGAAGTCAGTTTTTGGTTAAATCTTGACGTCATCAAAATTATTCGTCGCTGGGACGTCAATTTAATGCTGAGGCTATAGATGGCGCCATCTATATACATATTGTTTTCTACCACTAAAAAGAGTTTCAAAGAATTTAAAACTCTTTATATTGATTAAAGATTGATGACTTTCTGAAGTATTTTTCCGGAATTACGTAAATCGTACAGTACTATTCAGTCGCTATAGTTAGCCTGCGAATTTGATGTACATCATCCGATTAGTATGGATTTTCTATGCCTGTGGAAAATTCCTTTCACTGGACAAGAGCAGATATGTGGAGGGAGTAATGGCAAGAAATTTTCGATGAAATCCTGTCATAGGATCTCTTATTATAATATTGCCGTCTCTAAAATTAACCCACTCCGCCTCCAGCCTTGTGGGTTAATGGGCAAAATTCTAGTTTCCTCTTTCATACCATAAATAAATATTAATTGGAGAAAGATATAATGTTGAACACGGTAGTCTAACGTCATATTTCTGACGTTATTATAACTTCAGTAATGTTACGTCCCTGGGCTGTGACTTATACACGTCACTGGGACAACAGCAAGACGTCATAATATGACAACCTGTAGGTCAGTTAGTGCCCAATAATTGACGTCTTTTGGTTTTCTGGGTAATAGAGGTTTCAAATTACAAACCAGCTACAAAATGTAATGCTTTGATAAAAAATATTGCCTATGGAGAAAAAGTTTTTTGTGATTGGTTTTATTGGTATTTGTAGAGTTGTTCTATTGACATATGTATAGGTATTATAGATAAACAAAAAAATAAACAAAAAGAAATAAAGAAAAAGAAAATATCAAGATCGTAACTCATACAGTATGTGTTTAAACAAATTTCCGTGAGCCGATAAATAATACAGTGTTAACTCTGCATAAATCTACATAGACATTTAACATTCAAAACACATAATAAATATGGTTTCGGCGTTTGGAAGTCAAAAGAGCCGCCATCGGCAATCCATTTGTTTTGGGGAAAACACATTAAAATATAAATCGATGCAGGTACAAAAGACAATACGTGGTCCGAGTCGTTTTTGTGCCCTTGCCCCCCGCTGATCCACACAAAGATACATGATACTCACTATTTGTTACTTATTATATTCCCATATAAAAGAATCTATCACTCCATAATAAACTAGTTTTTTATTACAATTTGATGACCTTACCACTGGTCGACAAATTGAATTCTTTAATCTTTTTTGAATCTTTCTACAAACATAAATACATTCCATTAGGTAGTTCCAATAATACGCTCCTATCATTAAGACTTTAATTTAAAAGAAGATAAAAACATTTTTATTGATCTTGAGAAAGCGTTTGATACGGTAAATTATCATGTGAATTTATTAGGTGCCATTTATTAAAAAAACATGAAAATGCAGAAAACAAAAAAACATATTTGTTGTTACTTATTATACTTTTATATAAAAGAACTCTGTTTTTTTATTACGGTTTAAGGGATCCTTCTGGTTTATATGCTACAAAAAAGGGCCATTTTTGTTATTTTGGTTTCCCATTTTGAAAATTTTCAAAATTTCGGAAAGCCTTGTATTCGTGCAAAAAATTTCAGTTTTTTTTTGTGTAATTTTGCGTTTTATGACGTTTTATGTCGATATAAAACATTTCGAGCAAAAAAAGAAATTGTCGCTCGGTTGATCGGTCGGTCGGTCGGTCGGTCGATCGGTCTGTCCGGGAAATCTTGTGGGCACGATAACTTAAGGACGCTTTAAGCTAGACACTTGAAATTTGGCATACATGTATGCTACCAAAAAATCTCGCTAGGGATTGTTTTTGGTAAAAATTGGGGTGCGGCAAAATGGGGAAAAATACATTTTTTTTAGAAAAATTTGAAAATTGCTATATATGAGTTTTTGAGGTTGCTAAAATTGAATGTGATAAAAAAACTTTTCTAATTCCACCCCGAGGGGGTGAGGGGGTAAATATTTTTCAATATTATTATTATTTTCTTCAAAATTGGTATACACGGTGTATTTGAAATAGCGTAGGAAATTTTAAAAGATGATTCTACATCATAAAATATGACAAAAAGTTCCTATAAACATATTTCTAAAAATGCGTCATAAGGGAGCTACGCCCCTTTGAAAGTGGCTAAAAAAATCGGTTTTTATTTAATAACTCAGGAACCCTTTGAGATATATCAACCAGGTTTTGCACGTCACGTCACTAATCCTACCAAGGCCCGTTTTTATGTGTTATTTTCATGTACTTATTTCAACCAAGGATGTGCGAAACGGGGGGGGGGGGGGTTATCAGTTTTTTCTCCCAAACTTTTTTCTGTGTAACTTTTTTGCAATTTTATTTTTGAAATATGATTCCTCAGGTCAAAATACATGAAAAAGGTACTCTTGTTGTAATACTGTAGGATTAACCGTTTTCGATAAAAATTTATTTAAAGGTGAAATTCCACGATTCGAGGACGAAAAATTAAATATTAAAATGTTGAAAACCAAAATTTTAATGATGCAGGGTGAATGTACATTAAAAACTAAGAAAAAAACCCATAAACAAGTACTTCCAAAAATCAATCCTAATGGAGCTATGGTCTCCTAAATATGCACCATTTTTAAAGGGCTATGGTAGCTTTAAAAGCGTTTTTTCGACCTACATGTATGGAAACTGTTTTGCTTAGTTTTTGATGTAGAATAACATTGCATCATTAAAATTTTGGTTTTCGACATTTTAGTATTTGATTTTTCGTCCTCGAACCGTGAAATTTCACCTTCAAATGAACTTTTCTCGAAAACGGTTAATCCTACAGTATTACAACAAGAGTACCTTTTTTATGTATTTTGACCTGAGGAATCATATTTCAAAAATAAAATTGCAAAAAAGTTACACAGATAAATGTTTGGGACAAAAAACTGATAAGGCCCCCCCGTTTCGCACACCCCTCGTTTAAATAAGTTCGTGAAAATTACATACAAAGATGGGCCTTATTAGGATTAATTCACGTGCAAAACCTCGTTAATATATCTCAAAGGGTTTCTGAGTTATTAAATAAAAACCGATGTTTTTAGCCAATTTCAAAGGGGCGTAGCTCCCTTATGACGCATTTTTAGACATATGTTTATAGGAACTTTTTGTCATATTTTATCATGTAGAATCACCTGTTAAAATTTTCTACGCTATTTCAAATACACCCTGTATAGGGGTTTTTGGGGTCGACGAATATGGATCTGATAATATTTTTTTTTTATTTTAAAAATTCTACATATGCGCAGATGTGTTTAATAATACATACGAATTGTACAAAAGTATTTTGGCAAACATATACAAATGTATCATGCGCAAAAGTGTTTGGTAAAACATATTTATGCGCAGAATGCACAAAAGTATTTTGGCCAACATATACAAATATACCATGCGCAGAAGTGTTTGGTGGAACATATTTATGCGCAGATGTGTTTAATAATACATACGAATGCACAAAAGTTTTTTGGCAAACATATACACATATACCATGCGCAGAAGTGTTTGGTGGAAGATATTTATGCGCATATGTGTTTAATGATACATACGAATGCGAAAAAGTGTTCTGGTAAACATATACAAATATACCATGCGCTGAAGTGTTTGATGAAATATATTTATGAGCAAAAGTGTTTAATGATACATACGAATGCACAGACGTGTTTTGGAAAACATATATTTAAGGTTGCTAAAAGTAAATCTAATAATAAAAAATCTATTTTACTTGCGGAGGTGTAAAATGAGAAAGCTCTTTTACTGGGCAGTGTATTTATACAGCCATACATGAAAAATATTATAACACACAAAAAAAAGTTTGGCCACTTTTTTTTGAATTCAGACCACAGTGCCTTCATTTTTAAGTAATTTTATTGAACTCTGGGGTACAACATGCTTAAAAATGTAAAAAACATGTTATGACCACTGTGCTGTAAATCATCTTAATTTTGCTTTCCCATTTTGAAAATTTTCAAAATTTCGGAAAGCATTGTTATCGTGCAAAAATTTTCAATTTTTTTTTGCTTATTTTTGAGTTTTATGTCGATATAAATCAATTTCAAGCAAAAAAAAATTGTCGCTCGGTAGGTCGATCGGTCTGTTGGTCGATCGGTCTGTCCGGGAAATCTTGTGGGCACGATAACTTAAGAACGCTTTAAGCTAGATACTTAAAATTTGACATACGGGTATGTTACCAAAAGTTCTAGCTCGGGATTGTTTTTGGTGAACATTGGGTTATGGCAAGGGGGGAAAATGGGGAAAAATACATTTTTTTTAGAAAAATTTAAAAATTTACGCTATTTCAAATACACCCTGTATAGGGGTTTTTGGGGTCGACGAATATGGATCTGATAATATATTTTTTTTTAATTTTAAAAATTCTACATATGCGCAGATGTGTTTAATAATACATACGAATTGTACAAAAGTATTTTGGCAAACATATACAAATGTACCATGCGCAAAAGTGTTTGGTAAAACATATTTATGCGTAGAATGCACAAAAGTATTCTGGCCAACATATACAAATATACCATGCGCAGAAGTGTTTGGTGGAACATATTTATGGGCAGATGTGTTTAATAATACATACGAATGCACAAAAGTTTTTTGGCAAACATATACACATGTACCATGCGCAGAAGTGTTTGGTGGAAGATATTTATGCGCATATGTGTTTAATGATACATACGAATGCGAAAAAGTGTTCTGGTAAACATATACAAATATACCATGCGCTGAAGTGTTTGATGAAATATATTTATGAGCAAAAGTGTTTAATGATACATACGAATGCACAGACGTGTTTTGGAAAACATATATTTAAGGTTGCTAAAAGTAAATCTAATAATAAAAAATCTATTTTACTTGCGGAGGTGTAAAATGAGAAAACTCTTTTACTGGGCAGTGTATTTATACAGCCATACATGAAAAATATTATAACACACAAAAAAAAGTTTGGCCACTTTTTTTTTTGAATTCAGACCACAGTGCCTTCATTTTTAAGTAATTTTATTGAACTCTGGTGTACAACATGCTTAAAAATGTAAAAAACATGTTATGACCACTGTGCTGTAAATCATCTTAATTTTGCTTTCCCATTTTGAAAATTTTCAAAATTTCGGAAAGCATTGTTATCGTGCAAAAATTTTCAATTTTTTTTGCTTATTTTTGAGTTTTATGTCGATATAAATCAATTTCAAGGATCGGTCTGTCCGGGAAATCTTGTGGGCACGATAACTTAAGAACGCTTTAAGCTAGATACTTGAAATTTGACATACGGGTATTTTACCAAAAGTTCTAGCTCGGGATTGTTTTTGGTGAACATTGGGTTATGGCAAGGGGGGAAAATGGGGAAAAATACATTTTTTTTAGAAAAATTTAAAAATTGCTATATAGGGGTTTTTGAGGTTGCTGAAATTGAATCTGATAATAAATTTTTTCTAACTCCACCCCCGAGGGGGTGAGGGGGTAAATATTTTTAAATATTTTCAATATTTTCTTTAAAATTGGTATATAGGGGTTTTTGGGGTTGGTGAATATGAATCTGATAATATTTTTTTTTTAATTTCCGCCCCTGAGGGGTGGGAGGTAGTTTTAATGCAAACTGGTATATTGGGGTTTTTGAGGTTGCTGAAAGTGAATCTGATTATAAAAAAATTCTAACTCCACCCCCAAAGGGGCGGGGTGTAAATCTCGTGAAAATATATATTGGGGTTTTTCAGGTTGCTGAAAGTGAATCTGATAATAAAAAAATTCTTACCCATCCCATGAGGGACAGGGGGTAGTTTTCTTGAAAATTTATGTATTGGGGTTCTTGAGGTAGCTAAAACTGAATCTTTTAATAAATTTTTTCTAATTTCAACCCCTGAGGGGTGAGGGTAGTTTTTGTGAAAATTGGTGTATTGGGGTTTTTAGGGTTGCTGAAAGAGAATCTGATAATAAAAAAGTTCGTGAAAATCTAATAATAAAAAATCCATTTTACCCGCGAAGTTGTAAAGTGGGAAAGCTCTTTTACTGGGCAGTGTAGTTTTTTTAAATGTATTATTATAGATATTGATATAATATAATATAATTTATTGAGCTTAATAAATACACTCTCGAAATACATAAAACATTTTTTTTTTAAGCACTTTTTATACAAAAAAAATAACAGGCAAACGTAACACGTCCAAAAGTAGATATGTCGCTGGCGGCGTTGATATCTTGATAACGGCTCATCTAAAACGACAAAATCTAAAATGATTAGATTCAGTATGACTGTGGCTCTCGCGCATTCTGTGGATATTATTATTTATTGATAAATAATAAAATGGCGGAGATTTAAAGAAAAAAAAACAACAAATGAGGTATTTTTTTACTGTTTTTGGCAAAAAAAAAACGTAAAAATTAAAATTTTAATAAGGTTATAGAACGCACTGAAGGTATTCATGTGTAGAATATGTGGTTAAAATTTTATAAGAATCGGTCCAGTGATTCCAGAGAAATCACCGCAGCCGACCGAAAAAAACGTTGTTTTGAGACAAACGCGTTTAAAGTTTTTTTTAATGAAAAATTATAAAAAGTCTATATATACTTTTGAGAAAAACGCGTTTAAAGTTTTTTTAATAAAAAATTATGGAAAAGTCTACATATACTTTCAAAAAAATCGTTTTTTTTAAATATTTAACCAGAATAATCCCTTAATTACCTTACCACTGGTCGACAAATTGAATTCTTTAATCTTTTTGAATCTCTACAAACATAAATACATTCCATTAGGTAGTTCCAACAATGCGCTCTTATCATTAACACTTTTAATTTCAAAGAAGATAAAAACATTTTTATTGATCTTGAGAAAGCGGTTGGCAAGGTAAATTATCATCCGAATTTATTAAAAGCAATTTATTAAAAAACCATGAAAATACAGAAAAAACATATTTGTTGTCACTTATCATACTTTCATATAAAAGAATATATCACTCAACTAGTTTTTTATTACGATTTGATAACCTTGCCACTGGTCAACAAATTGAAGTCTTTAATCTTTTTGAATCTTTCTACAAACATAAATACATTCTATTAGGTAGTTCCAACAATACGCTCTTATCATTGAAACTTTTAATTTTTAAGATAAAAATATTTTTATTGATCTTGAGAAAGCGGTTGGCAAGGTAAATTATCATCCGATTTTATTTAAAGCAATTCATTAAAAAACCATGAAAATACAGAAAAAACATATTTGTTGTTACTTATCATACTTTCATATAAAAGAATATAGGGGCTGTCCATATATGACGTAACGCAAATTGTACCAAAATTCATACACTTCATACCCCGGTTCTTGCGTTATTAAAGGCTGTAGAGATTTTATATTTTGGCTACCCCCCCTAAAACCCCCCTATTTGGGGGGGGGGTAGCCAAAATATGAAATCTGTACATCCTTTAATAACGCCAGAAACGGGGTATGAAGTGTATGAATTTTGGTACAATTTGCGTTACGTAATATATGGACATCCCAATATCACTCAACTAGTTTTTTATTACGATTTGATAACCTTGCCACTGGTCAACAAATTGAAGTCTTTAATCTTTTTGAATCTTTCTACAAATATAAATACATTCCATTAGGTAGTTCCAATAATACTCATTCTTCCTCAAAAAAACTACAACAATGTTGTTGTATTATTAAATAATATGAATCTACAATTTTAATAGTGTATTTAATATAACGTTATAATGTTTTAGAATAAACGTAAAAATGGTATTATATGAAATTGGCTCCTGGTAATATTTGGATTTAATTATATATTGGAAATCGTTGTCATATTGATGTAAACCAAAGCATCTTACTAAAGCCTTCGAGGGAACGTTAATGAAATAAAACTAAACAGACAAAGAACGAGGTTGCAACCCCATTGGACCAACCGGTTATTCCAATTACTTCGGCAAAAGGAGTGACAAAGTATTGAATTTAAAATCAATGAGTTAACAAATTCATATTTTTTTATGCTTTGCACCTCCCTGAGTCGAAAGGACATGGCACATAACTTATGGGAAATTTTAGTATGTTACCTCCTAAAAAAAGTCTCCATGGGCACAAAAAAATTTAAGGTGCCTGTTGACCGCTATGGCCATTTAAAGACCATGATGATTATATACTTAAATCGTTGTTTATCGGTGTGTATGTCTGTATTTATAATATTATACGAGTGGTTAATAGTTTATAAAATATTTAAAGGCAAGTTAGTGTATGTATCTTTTATTTACTATTTTTAGGTGTATATGGGCAGTGTCGGTGCACCCAGGTGTATGCAGGTGGTTTTTAAGGGTTTTAATGGATTTGTGTCGTATTTATTTCGTATGTGTTAATAGTTATGTGCATTTGTATTTGTATTAATTTTTTGTGGGTTTTTATGGGTGGTTTTGGGTGTTTATGGGTATTTATGAGTTACAAGTGAAGGTGAAGTCAAGTGCGAGTATTCACGCTTAGTAAAAAGTTTTGAATTGTGATTAATAAAAGCTGAAATATACTTAAAAATGTTTTTAAACGTAAGATAGAGACTTAATACAGTTTAGCAAATAAAGGTTACAAGATGTAACCCATATTTAAATAAACATTAAATTTAATAACATTCAGACAATTAAAGTGAGGTTAGGAAGATAGTAGATCAAGTGTAGCAGTTGCCGAAGTAGACTACTTGAACCACTTCAAGTAGTTCAAATACAACATGGCCTGTAAAATTTGTAATGAAAATATAAGTTCAAGGCGTAGAAAATTAGAATGTTTTCTGTGTGAAGGAAATTTCCATTTAAATTGTACTAAAATAACAGAAGAAGAGTATAAAATAATAATTAGTAATGAAAGTATTGGATATAAATGTGAAAGCTGTAACGAAAACAGTATTATAAGTCAGTTTAAAGAGTTGAAATGTGCTTTAAAACTTTGTATAGAAACTCTAGAAGAACACTCAAAAATTATTAAAACTGTAAACTTAAATGGTGATGTTAATATTAAATTAAGTTATGCTGACACTGCAAAGAAAAATAGAAACACGCTTATGGTAAAACCAAAAGAAACCCAAAACTGTAATGAAACAAGAAATGCGATTAAGGAAGTAATAAACCCAGTTGAATTATCAGTTGGAATTAAAAAAGTAAAACCAATAAAGAATGGTGGTATTATATTAAGTTTAAACGATGAAGCAGCTGTAGAAAAAGTTAAGGAAACTATGGAAAAGGAATTAGGTGAAAAATATGAAGTAGAAACTCCAAAAATGAAAAACCCCAAGCTCATGATTATAAATGTTGAAAACGAAGTAGTAGATAAAGAAAATAGTGAGATAGTACGTTATCTAGTCATGCAAAATGATTTAGCTAATATGGAGGATAAAATAAAGGTTGTCAGAAAATATGTAAAAAAGAATAAAACAAATTGTGGAAATATAATAGTAGAATGAATTTGAAAAAATAATGCAAAGGGAAAAATTACATATGGGATGGAGAGAGTGCAAAATAATTGAATATCATAATATAGTTCAATGTTTTAAATGTGGTAGATACAATCATTTTGCCGATAAATGTACAAATGATACCACTTGTTTAAAATGTACTGAAAACCATGAAACAAAAAATTGCAAATCAGATACATTAAAGTGTATAAATTGTCACACTATAAGCACAAAATTACAACTTAATTTGGATGTAAGTCACAGTGCATTAAACAAAAGTGCTTGTACATGTTTCAAGAAGAAAACTGAAAATGAAACTAATAAAACAAAGTACGTATAGCAATTAAATAATGAAAAAACACCAATAATATACCAAAATAGTATAATATGTGTAAATGTGCAGGGATTTTTAAATAATAAAGATAGTATTTTAAATTTGGGTGAAAATTGGAGACCAATAGTGCTTTGTCTCACAGAAACCCATGTAACCAAGTATATCGAGGAGTCTTAGTATATATAAAAGAGGGATTTAAATATAAAGTAACTAAAATAGAGAACTTGGATTTATATTTGTGGATAATAGAATTGGAAATCCGAATAAAAAATGAAAACTTGCTTATTACAACATTATATCACCCCCCTCAAAAAAAAAATCCCAAATTTATTGAGTATTTTAAAAATTACCTAGAAAATATGGATATATCTGAAAAAAGTCTTATTATACAGGGTGATTTTAACCTAGATTTATTAAAGATGGACTTTTATGCAGAAAAATGTAACAATTTAATATATCAAAATGGGCTTACACAATTAGTACAAGAACCAACAAGAATACAGAAGGATACCAAAACATTAATAGATTTTATTATAACCAATAATAAAAGTTTTACACATAATGTACATCACACACCAAGAATTAGTGACCATTCAATACTTACTGTAAATCTAAATATAATGGATAGTAATAAAAAAGTAACAGTAAAAAAACGTGACTTAAAAAATTATGATGAAAATAACTTTCAAGAAAAGTTACTCGAAACTGATTGGAATAACAATTTAACTGATGTGAACTTACTGGCAGACTCATTAAATGATACAATTAAGTGTGTTTTAGATAAAATGTGTCCAATAAAAGAAAAAAAAATACAAGAAAAACATATACAAAATAAATGGATTAATGCAGAAATAATTAAAAAAATGAAAATTAGAGACAGAAAATATAAAGAGGCAGTATTTACGAGTAGTGAGGATATATGGCAGGAATATAAATATGCAAGAAATGAAGTAACAAGTTTAATTAGACAAGAAAAAGAAGTATATTTTAACAAAACCATCGATCAAAATAAAAATAATAGTCCGGTACTATGGAAACACTTAAAAACATTATTACCAAGCAAAAAAAATGAAGCTGAAGACAATATTAGTTTTAATGGGCAAAACTGTTCAGACGAAAGGATTATAAGTGAGAAATTTAATAAATTCTTTTCAAATAGTATTAAAGAAATTATAAGTAATATTCCTGAGGTTAGAAATTATGATGTTTTAAAAAACGTGGTAACATATGGTACTTTTGAAAAATTTGAGAAAATTAAAATGAATGAACTTAATACTATTATAAAAGAACTAAAAAACACTGGCGGAACAGATGACCAAATCTCAGTAAATATAATAAAAGATGCTTCAAAGGTTATTGCGAACAGAATATTGGATGTGGTAAATTTGTCCCTAGAAAAAGGAATTTTTCCAGATTGTTGGAAAACATCTTGTATTATCCCGGTACAAAAAGTTTTAAATTCAAATAAATGTGAAGATTAGAGACCTATAAATATGGTACCTTCTTTAGAAAAAATTTTAGAGTGTGCAGTTAAAAAGCAGCTGATGAACTTTTGTGATAAATATAATGTGATAGTACAAAACCAATCTGGATTTAGACAGAAACACTCATGTGAATCAGTGGTTTTAAAAATAACAGATAAATGGTTGAGAGCAGTAGACAAAAATTGCATTGTTTTGGCAGTGTTCCTTGATTTTAAAAGGGCTTTTGAGACAAAATATCTATATACATTCAAAAGAACCCATGCACACCCACAAATAATAAATAAAACTATTAACACTCATACAAATCCATAATTATTAATATTAAATAAACTATTAACCAATTATTAACTCATGAAAAATTATAAATAAACACATATACACTGATCAACAACGATTTAAGTTAAATAAGTTAAGAATTGACTGACTATAAAAATATATACTGCACGTTTGTCGGTTAATAACCGAAAAAAATATATAAGAAAGTTATCTATCTGTACCAAACGTGCAGTATATATTTTTATAGACTGTCAATTCTTAACTTATTTAACTCTGCTCAACCGGCTAAAGGTTCATATAATGGTTTAGGTCCGTGGCATTTTGAATGCACCTTACTGTACACCCTAAATTGTGGCGATTTTCCTTTTGGGAACAAGTGAACAGATAACAGTGACCATGCTTTTATATCTATCTAAGGTTTTATTTGAATATTAGTAACATACAGGATACAGTTTTTATTTATATCAATTAAAATTAGTTTAAAAGTATAATTTACGTTATTGCATCATGAAATTAATAATTTTTTTAAATTTGTTTGATATTTTTACGAAAATTTTGAAGAAAATACACATTTTAATCCAAAAATAAAAAGTCTAAAAAAAATAAAAAATATGGTCCAATAGGAAATTCTATAAGCTTTAAAATGACCCCACTTTAGGCTAAAAAAAACGTCATTTCCCTGGCCAAATTTTAAGAGCTGAAAATCAAATATATTCAAAAAGATAGTTTAAGGGGTTATATACCTTCTCGCTCGGGAAAATTAAGGGTTATAAGGTATTTAAACACAACTTTACGAACGACCTACAAAATATCAAATGGTAGGGGTGACTGGGGCTAATTGTCTCACTTTTCATTCACATTCAGTTTTTTTCCTTTATTTTCCTATTTTTCTTAATTGACCAAATAGTAATTTTATCTGCATGTTTCAGTAATATTATTGTAAGATAAAACATGCAAAAATTTATAGGGTATTAGAGTTATGATTTTTTTTTTGTGAAGTCTCGACAAATGCGATGTACCCCGCCACGTAGCACGTTGTCTCGGCACTTATAGTATATTTTTTTGAAGAAATGTAAAGGCATTTATAAATATTATAAATAACTAATAAGACAAGTACTTTCCCAAAAGCCAATTGTTATATAACTTTTCAATCTTGTACCAAAATTGTCTCTATAATTAAATAATATTTTTTCGATTTTTTTTTAATTTAATTAAATTTAATAAACAATTTTATTTGCTATTCTACAAAATTTCACTTTCTAACACAGTTTTGAATAAAAAAATCCGAAAAAGGAAATGTTATACCATGAACATATCTCTAGATCATGCGGCAACTAGCCCCAAACCAAAGGCGACAACTAGCCCCAGTGGTCAATTTTTTGTTATGTATCAAGTACTTTCTAATTAACGAATAAACACTGATAAATGACAATATCAACAAATAATATACACCTTAAACCATTAATATACATATAATGTTCTTATATTAATATTTTAAATCACTCAAAATAAGAAAAAATACTTACCACAAAAAAATTACTGGAAGCTTTAATTTTGACATTTTTTGGATTATCTTGCTGCTCTTTTAACTTATTGCTTACAAGTTTACAAATGATAAATGACACTTTTGTAACGCAGAGGTTAATCTCGGTTTGGTGCAGAAAACTATTTTACTTTTTGAGATATAAGCACTTCGACAACTTATCCCTGCGACAACTAGCCCCGGTCACCCCTATGTTTTGATATGCCCCGAAACACCTTTTTTTGCGGTGACTACGATTTCTCGAAAACCAATTTACCGATCAATCTGAAATGTTTAGATGTTGTTGCTAATTACAATAGCTAGTTCGTGAACGAAGGAATTTTTATTTGAACGAAAATTTCTAATTTTACCAGCCGAAAAACTCAGTTTTCGGAATATCGAAAATCGATTTTTTGGGAACATCATCACCATAGCTTCTTTTTGCGAAACCCTTTATTCACGAACTAGCTATTGTAATTAAGACAAACTAAATATTTCAGATTGATCGGTAAATTGGTTTTCGAGACATCGGTCACCCAAAAAAAATGCGTTTTGGGGCAAGGGCCATGGTTTCCACAATTTTTCAAATTTTCCAATAAACAATGTTTCACAAACACATCAAAACATACTATTTGATATTTTGTAGGTCGTTCAAATAAAGTTGTGATTACATACCTGAAAAAAAATCATTTATTTTTCCCGAGCCAGAAGCTATATAACCCCTTAAGTTGTCTTATTTACAAGTTTCAAATTTGAAGTCATATCTTAACTCGTTTAAAAGGGGAGTGGAAGCTTTAGCCGATTTACCGCGAAAAAAAATATTGCGAAAATATTTCCGAGAAAAAATTACCGCGAAAAGGATTAATAGCGATAAACATTTAACGCAAAAATATATTATGTAAATACCATTTTTTATATCTTTTGCCTTTTTGTCACGATACGTGATTAAAGTTTGAAGTAAAATAAAAAAGTATAAATTCATCTTTATATTTATTATAAATTATCTAGGAAGGCTTATTTTACTGTAAAATGTGAAATTACTTTAAAACACATTATTTCTTTTAATCAAGGTGGCTTGTGGCAAAATTTGAAAACTGACGTATAGTTGTTTATATTTTTTATGAGAGTTTTCAAAAAGATTTATGTAATAAAGAAGTTTTTTAAATAAAAATGAATTTAGATAATCATGAAACTAATCGAAAATTATTGTGTGTTGTTTGCTTGACTTATCCAAACCAAAAACATTAAACCAAGTCCAAGTACATTATTTTGTAAGAAGTTTACTTGATTACTTTTTTATGCCTGTAATGTAATAAATTTTTATTTATTTATTTATTTTGTGGTAGGTTTTTATACAACAGTCATAAAGAGCCCTAACAAACATGCTTTTGGATATTTCGTATCACATTCATTATAACCTATATTTTTTTCATTAGTAACCAAATTAATGTACTTGGAACTGGTTTAATGTTTTTGATTATTGTAAAGCAAACAATGCACAATATTTTTTTATTAGTTTCATGATTATCTAAATTTATTTTTATTTAAAAAACATTTTTACTACAAAAATACATAAAATCTTAACATTGAAAACTTGCAAAAAATAATAAACAATTTTACGTCAGTTTTCAAATTTTGCCGTAAGCCAGCCTGATAAAAAGAAATAATGTATTTTACGGTAATTTCACATTTTACAGTAAAAGAAGCCTCCCTAGATCATTTTTAATAAATATAAAAATGAACACAAACGGCAAAAGATATAAAAATATGCTACTTATTTTTTTTTGTAGAAAATTAAGTAATCTTTGTTTTATTTATAATAATATTTTTATTATAATTAGAAATAGCTGAGATATAGACAAATAATTAAATAGGTGCAGATTTTCATAAAAAAAATCAAAATTAAAAAAAATCTAAAAGATAGTTTGTTTTAATTTTGCTCTTAAATCCTTGGTTACTACATAAATAACAAGAATATAAAGAAAAACTAAAGTTCTCCGCAATTTCGGAAAACACCCCTCAGAAGTGCACTAATGCGCTTTTTTGACATATTCTTTCGTACGCTAATATTGCGATGTTTTCAAGTTTTTAAAATTGTAAAAGTATAGAAGGAACTTTATCATATTATAGGATAAAACTTAAAAGTTTGTTGGTTTAATTGGTATTTATTTCAATAGAAGATCAAGTCTCAAAACATTTCCACACTACACAAAAAAGTTAATGACTTAATGACATCACAAAAATCTCAGACAGACAGAGGGATAGACAGCCAAACAATAATCTTGTTTTTTTGCATATGTACCTAATTAAAAAAAAATGTCCAAGGCTTCCCAATTTTATCTGTCAAGATATAGGAAAGTACAACACTATTATAAATATTAAAACAAACACTTGTTTCTGAGTCAAATTGTTTCACTGTCATAATGCATCAAACTAACACACCGATCAGCTGATCGATGTTGATTAGAGGTACTGCTCTTTAGACGTATCTTCTCAATGGCGGGTTTATTCTTATACGAATTCCATTCCATTAGAATGTATTAAAGAACTACTGCGTCTGGACGCAGCGTCCGGACGCTGCGTCTAGACTCATAACAAAAAAGCTGTATAGATGCCGTACCTTTAGTATTAGTATAGTGATATTACTATGTTATAGGATCTGTTGACTAATTAAATAATCAATAACCTGTGTGTTTATTTAGTTTTTTTTTTAATTGCATAAAGTGGCTTTTAAAAAAACTTTATAAAAGTAAAATTACAGATGGTCTATTTATGTAGGTACCTACAACTTTAAATTTTGTTAAATAATAGTGGATTTGCTAAATAAAAAATGTGATTTATGTTATTTTTACATAATTACAAAATTATTGTTTGATGTTTATAACCCATAAACATGCTACAGGTATCTAGCATATCAATGACAAATCAAGAATCACAGGTATGACTTTAAAAAATTTGTATTACGAGTAAATTAAAAGGGAGCTTACAGATATTTAAAAGTACTTTTTTTAGAATATTCCCTATGAGGACTTGCACCAAGTAGTTATTTTAATCGCTGGTTTAAAGCTTTATACGCTATGTTTTGATTGGTGGATGTTTAAATAAAACTTAGTTTTCCAAAAAGTAAATTCATATTTCTTGGTGCAAGTACACATAAATAACCAAGAGTTTAAATAAACATTAAAGTTATTCTAGAATTATTTTCCTTAAAACTGGCGTTTTCCGGATAGGCCTGGTGTTTTTTTAATTAAAAAAAAAGTACGCAAGAATATTTTTTAACTCTTAAAGACATTTTTCACATCCTTAAGATGTTCAGGTTTTTTTTTTGTAACTTATTTCAGAAACACCCTGTATAGAGATACTATATCTATTTTTATACTAGCTCAGGGCTAGATTTCCTATTAGAGAACGTTCAAGTGTTACGTAACGCAAATTGTACCAAAATTCATACACTTCATACCCCATTTCTCGCCTTATTAAAGGCTGTAGAGGTTGCATATTTTGGCTACCCCCCAAATAGGTTTTGTGTTAGGGGGGTAGCCGAAATATAAAATCTCTACAGCCTTTAATAACGCGGGAACAGGGGTATGAATAGCATGAACTTTGGTACAATTGCGTTAAGTAATACTTGAACGTTCCCTTAGGCAATACTAGGTAATTTCGTAGGGTTACCGATTCTAGGGCGGTATTTTTTTATCATCATGATTGCAGAAGATGAACTTTTTTTGGTCATCAGTTTCTGTTTGGGGGGGGGAGAAGGGGGAGGGGGGGTTTGCATGTTATCTATTGCCTAGGGCGAAACGTATTGCAAGTCCTTTTCTGTAATAGCTAGTTATCGAAAAATAGTTGTAACAAGATGAGAAAAAAAACTTAGCTCAAACCATTCTTAGGTTTTTCTGCAAACAAAATTCCCTTACAATCATACATTTTTTTTAAGTAATTAGTTATTTGTAATAAAACGTTAAAAACATAAAAACTCAGTTTTCCAAAGTTTTGATAAATACACGCGTACCATCGTTCATCCAGTTTACACATGATTTTCCAATAAAGCAGCAAACAATCAACTGTATTTGCTTTGATCATAATTTTTGCGAGTACGGAATCGTCAACAATTTACATTGCATTAATCCTAACTCTGGTCTGGACATTCCTAACGACGCGGTCTGTGATCATCAAGCCGTGAAGTAATCGCTACTCAAATGATTAAATTTCAGCATAAACGTTACATGTTACACAGCCAAAGGGAGTTTACCCAAATCACCACCGTTATCTCTCTGCACGACTAAAGCAATTCAAAGTCAACTTTGGAAATCTTTGATATCCGCCAAGTTAAACCGAAAGTAACTTTATTTTCTTTGGATATTGCACAATGAGGTAGTTAACATTCTATAATTTCTATAGTTTTTCATTTTACATGCAGAAACTCATTGTTATTTTTTACAGCACCTGTAACTTGAAAAATTAGACATATGTGATCCTGCACAAAGAAACCCGGTTAGTTTGGGGTTTACCCGAATCACCACTAAAGCAATTCAAAGTCAACTTTGGAAATCTTTGATATCTGCCCTTCATTAGTCGCAATATCTATTAGATAAGCCCATAACATTTGTCGCTATTACTATGTTTGCTTGAATACGTTCTTCACCCTTTAGGTATTCCTCTACATCATTACCCACCACGTATCAGTGCTAATTACACCACGTTTTGTTGTGTCGTAAACTTGGTGATCCGCGATGCGACAAGTCAAGTTTTTTTTTATATTTTACATACAAAAAACATGTGTATGTATGCAAAAAAAATTGTTTTTTTTTTGTTTTAGGTTTGATGAAATTAAGCTAAATATTACTTCTATATTCGAAAAATATTTTATTTTGATATATTTTCAGAGATTTTAATATTTTTATGTACTTATACCTTTTTAATACTTAACTACTACTATAATATTTATGAAAGAAAATATTATAGTTTTATGATAAAATTTGATATTAAAACCTTTCATATACTTATAAAACTTGTTTCTTATTATTTTTCAAGTCCTATTGCATTAACAAGAAGTCTTTAACTTTAAGGACTTCTTTTTACTTATGTAAATTAAAAAATATATACAAAAGAACATTTAAAAACATGTATATCTATGATACATTGTTAGTATTTATATTGAGACTTAGGGTTAAACCGACAGTAGCTTTATTTTCTCTGGATATTGCACAATGAGTTAGTTGACATTTTACAATTTTTATAGTTTTTCATTTTACTTGCAGTTGTTGTTTTATTACATTATATTACATGTTACATTAACTATTTTATTTTTTACAGCACCTGTAACTTTTTTATTCAAAGAATTAGACATATGCTTTTTTGGACAATGTTGCACCTTAAAATATAATTTCCCTGAAAACTTAATTTTCTGGAACCTTAATGATTATGGATAAATTTTAAAATATACGTTACGTGTTACACAGCCAAAGGGAGTTTACCCAAATCACACCGTTATCTATCTACAGGATTAAAGCAATTCAAAGTTAACGAAAAATCACCTACTTACAGTGGCATCGTGTTATACAACAAATTACCAAATAGAGTTAGGCAAATTAGTAATTTAAATTCTTTTAAAAAGTCAGTTAAAGAAATTTTACTTCAAAACCAATTTTATTCCGTTAGGGAATTCCTGGCAGCAAATATCGCCTAGGTTTCCTGTTTACGATTTTCTATTTTATATGCTTTTTTAGGGAAAAAAAAAAGTAAATAAATTGTAATATATTTTAGAGTATTTATATTGTTCTTTAATTAATTTTACATGTTTTTATCTTATCCTTATTTATATATTACTTTTAAATATGACTAACAGCCTAATTTTTTTATTTTAGGTTAGCCTTTTTTGTTTCTTATTACATAAATTTGACCTGTATATCCATCTACAATGGCATAAGTACTGAATAAATATTTCTATTTCTATTTCTATTTCTAACTTTGGAAATCTTTGATATCTGCCAAGTTATACCGAAAGTAACTTTATTTTCTCTAGAGTTTGCACAATGAGGTAGTAGACATTTTACATATTTTTTAGTTTTTCATTTTACATGTATATCTATGATACATTGCGACTAAAATTGTTAGTATTTATATTGAGACTTAGGGTTAAACCGACAGTAGCTTTACTTACTCTGGATATTGCACAATGAGTTAGTTGACATTTTACAATTTTTATAGTTTTTCATTTTACTTGCAGTTGTTGTTTTATTACATTATATTACATGTTACATTAACTATTTTATTTTTTACCGCACCTGTAACTTTTTTATTCAAAGAATTAGACATATGCTTTTTTGGACAATATTGCACCCTGAAAACTTAATTTTCTGGAAGCTTAATGATTATGGATAAATTTTAAAATATACGTTACGTGTTACACAGCCAAAGGGAGTTTACCCAAATCACACCGTTATCTATCTACAGGATTAAAGCAATTCAAAGTTAACTTTGGAAATCTTTGATATCTGTCAAGTTATACCGAAAGTAACTTTATTTTCTCTGGAGTTTGCACAATGAGGTAGTAGACATTTTACATATTTTTTAGTTTTTCATTTTACATGCATAAAATATAATTTATCCGAATACTTAATTTTCTGGAATCTTTATGATTATGACTAAATTTTAGTATATTCGTTACATGTTACACAGCCAAAGTTTACCCAAATCACCACCGTATCTTTCCACACGACTAAAGCAATTCAAAGTTAACTGGAAATCTTTGATATCTGCCAAGTAATACCAAAAGTAACTTTATTTTCTTTCGATATTGCACAATAAGGTAGACATTTTACAATTTTTATAGTGTTTCATTTTACATGCAGAAACTCATTATTTCTCTCGTTGTTCAAAGTTGTTGTATTGGTCAATGTAACATTAACTACCTATGTTATTTTTTACAGCACATGTAACTTTTTTATTTGAAAAATTAGACATATGCTTTTTTGAACAATGTTTTACCTTAAAATATAATTTAACTGGATACCTTATTTTTTGGAACCTTTATGATTATGAGTTTATTTTAATATAAACGTTACATGTTACACAGCCAAAGGGAGTGTACCCAAATCACCACCGATATCACTCTACAAGACTGACGCAATTAAAGGTAAACTTTGGAAATCTTTGATATATGCTAAATAACTATATTCTCTCTAAATATTACTTTAGGGTTGTTGTCGTTCTATGAGTATTATAGATTTTTAATTTACATGCATGCATCCTATTTGTAAAATATTTTAGTAAAAAATATATTTTTTTTCTTTATTTAAGATTCAATGCAAATAATTTTATAAGTCGTCATTGTTTTTTTAATATAGTTAAGTATAAAAGTTATTATCAATAAATAAACCGAAATGAAAAAAGTGTATGTTATCCATATAATTTTAAGTGTTAAGTAGATTCGAGGATGATTGTGCTGTAATGTATTATTACCTATGGTTTACCCCTCCGTTAGGCACGATTTGGATATAGCAAGAGACAGCGTACAGTGGATATAGCAAGAGATAGAGTACAGTGACTCAAAATAAAATTATTATATATAATATGTTTATAAACAAAAATTAAAATTAGTTATATAAAATCAAAAAAGCATGTTGTAGAGATTGTTCACCAACATTAAAAAAAAATAAAATTACGCCCTTAGTTGATTTTTCGAAAATGAAAAAGTTTACTATAAACACGTTAGCTGCCGACAACCTGCCCGGCGGGTCCATCCACTACTCATATTCAATGCCGAGAGCCCACTTGGTGGGCTCACTGTAGACTTAAATAATATTGCAAAAAAGTAGTCTGGCATCTGGGATGATCGTATATTTATATAGGGGGCAGCGAACATGTTAAGATACAAAATTTAAGCAAACTCGTTAGAGACATTGTTAATAAAATCAAATTTTTCGATTTTTACAGAAAACAACTAAGAAAAACCCCTGATCAATATCCTAAAAATCTTAAGTTTAAAGTTTGGTTCTGATCTTTAGGTAAAACGGTATGGCATGTAGGCCTTTGAATTAAGGGGCCGCCAGACGAACGGACCCGACAGACGGTCGGACATTAAAAAATCATTTTTTTTGGAATGTATATATACATTAAAATCTATACGGCTAAAAGTTTTTCAAATGACACAAACATTTTCAGATTGCAGAGAACATTTCAGGGTATACCTTCACCTGCTCTGTCGTTGTCTATGTCTTCAATAATTAAAAATAAATAAAAATAAATTTTGTTCCTTGTTGTTTTTTAAGCACCACTGTGTTGTATAAAGCTATATTTTCAGGCGGCGTTTCTGCAGTAACCCGTAACGCTCTATTATCCAATCCCATTATTACATCTCTTGACAATTTGCTAATTTTATTTCAATACCTGCAATATTCTTCCTCCTACACTCTGCCCACTTTATTGTTTTTAGTTATACTCCTCGCAGCTTCACAGGAATAGAATAATACATAACTTGTACGGAAAGTGATTTATTTTTTAAGAGCGAATGCAAGAAAGATACTTTCTGACAAGTTTTGTACACTATTTTTCCTACCACCCCAACAAAAATAAAATAATTTAAAAATTAAATATTATTTTCTGTAAATATAGATAAATAAAATTATTATTATTTTAAATTGTTTATTGTTTATTGTTTATTTGTTTAACCTCGTACTATTCTACTTAATTAAGCATCCCATAAGTCCAGGACTTGTGTGGGCTAGTAGTAGAGGGAACCACCGGCTTATACTGACTTTCGAACCAGTTTCTAGGGATTGTCCGTTTCAATTATCGCCTTCGCCAATTTTCAATTATTAATTAACTGAAAAAGGCAAATCGGCGCCAGTGAGAATCGAACTCACGATAGTAGACTTGCTATACATACGCGCTAGCCACTACGCTATGCCTCCCTATTAATAGGCTGATTAAAATTAATTAACTTTCAACACCAGTACTTTACAGAAAAATAAATAATTTAGTTGCAGTTTTTTTTTAATTCCAGAATTTGTATGCGTGAACCTTGATAAATCAATTCAAGTTTACCTTGATCTGTTTTCTTGGGTTATTTACATTGGATTTGACAGTTAAAATTAGTTAGGTTTTGTTTATTTAAATTGTTGTTTTCTCATAAAAATATAATGAAAAACGTCTAATAAAATGGTAAATATTTTAAACAGCAAAAGATCAGGATAGCTTTGCTTTTCCACACATGTATGAACTATGACATTTTCTTACATTCAAAATCGTGTGAAATTTGTAGTATTTATAAGTTTAGTAGGAAAAGGAGTACTAACTTCGGATTACGAAAAAAGAAAAATTTTGTCCAAAATAAAAAAATATATACCAAGTGCGTTAAAGGCAATTATAAACAACTTTTTAAAATGTCCGGCAGCCTCAAGTAAGAATATTCCGATCGACCTTAAATTTTTAGGAAAAATCAATTTTGGTTTGGCCACAAAGCCTGATGAATTTGAAAAGAATTCCCCCAAAATAAGAAAGTTATAGGGGCTAAACATTTAAACAAATCGAAAAAAGTAAAGAAAATCTCCGATAAACTTTTTGAGGAAAAATTACTTTTATTAAAAATTACAATTGTACCAAATTTGAAACAGAAATCCCTATTCTATTAAGTTAAACTTCACCAGGAAAAAAAATACTTGAAACAACAAGGAGTATACTACAGAATGAGAAGTATTATATATCTTTAAGGATTGTTTATAAATCGGTTACGATTTCATCTTAAACAAAGCCTTGTTAAGATTTTTGACGTAAAAAAAATACTCATCATCATTATCATCATCATTATCATCATCGGTTATTAGCCCTGTGACTTGTTTATTTCCGCTAGTTGTTTTTGTATATTTTCTGCATTATACAGGGTGTTCGGAAATTATGAGCAAAAAACTCGTTGGGTGATTATACATTAGAAAGGGAGCTTAGCCCCTTTGAAAGTGGCTAAAAAATTCGGTTTTGATTTAATAACTCTGGAACTCTTTGAGATATAGCAACGAGGTTTTGCACGTAAACTAATCTTAATAAGGCCCATCTCCGAATGTTATTATGTAGTTATTTTAACCAGGGGTGTGCGAAATGGGGGAGCCTTATCAGTTTTTTGTCCCAAACTTTTTTCTGTGTAACTTTTTTGTAATTTTATTTTTGGAGTATGATTCCTCAGGTCAAAATACATAAAAAAGCTATTCTTGTTGTAATACTGTAGGATTAACCGTTTACGAGAAAAAATAATTTTAAAGTGAAATTTCACGGTTCGACGACGAAAAATTAAATACTAAAATGTTGAAAAACAAAATTTTAATGATGTACTTCCCTAAATTAATCCATTGGGAGCTAAAATTTCGGTTCTCAAAATTTTTACTATTTAATTTTTCGTCCTCGAAATGAAAAATTAAAAAAAAAATAAACCGGAAAAAATTTTAGGCAAACAGAAAATCCACCCGGTTTCGAATTGAAATTTATTTTTTTTTACCAGACCTGCGGAAACAAATAATGTCTTCTGTATACGCAGTATTTATTATTATTTTTTTAAATACCCTTCTGTAAAATGTCGTATAAAATATAGAAAAGGTAATAAAATGGTGTAATATTGTAGACTTACGCCGTTTTTGCAAAGTTTTGAAAATTTTATTTAGTTGTTGGTCTTAAAATAAAGTATTTAATGTAAGATTATGTTTAAGCACCAAATAGCACCGTAAAATTATATTTAATCCTGTGATTTTGTGGACATGCCTATTTTTGTGAGGAGGAGAAGGAGAAGGAGAAGGAGAAGGAGGAGGAGGAGGAGGAGGAGGAGGAGGAGGAGGAGGAGGAGGAGGAGGAGGAGGAGGAGGAGGAGGAGGAGGAGGAGGAGGAGGAGGATGAGGAGGAGGAGGAGGAGGAGGAGGAGGAGGAGGAGGAGGAGAGAATTTCCTATTTGAAATAAAGTCCGAAATTTTAAGGGATGATGCTACATCATAAAGTATGAAAAAAAAAGTTCCAATAAACATATGCCTTAAAATGCGTCTTAAGGGAGCTAAGCCCCTTTGAAAGTGGCTAAAAAATCCGAAGTTTTCGACGTGAACTACCCAGTCAACACAAATACATAGCAGGAACATAGCAGGTACATAACCACTGTTCTATGTGATGTAGCCATGTAATTTTTATAGTCCATGTATAGTCCTTGGACTTTAACAATTCCGCCTCAACTTATGTGTCAGTTACAAAACATGCTACATATCAGCTACATACTTGGTACATAACAATGAAATTAGTCGTTTCCGAATTATACTTGCGGTTTTTTCTCTTTCTTTCAAATACATTTTATAATACTTGTTACTTGTTATGGAGTGCATCATAGATTTAGACATGGTGTAAATTTTTGCCTCTTTTTGATAAACCTAATAATTAAAGTATATAAAAATCTTTATAGCATCCATCAGGTAAAATTCTTATGCGATATGCATTTTTACTGTGAAAGGAAACTTTCTACCAGGCTTAAAAATCATGCGCCATATAAAAAGCCAATGTTTAAAGAAAAAATAGCAAATAATCGTCATTAAAAAAAAAACATATTTTAATTTTTTGTCTAAAATTATCTAAAATCAGTTTAGTTCAGTCTAAAAAAAAAGTCCAAACTTTTATTATTAACAACAATTTTAAGAATATTAGTTAGTTATTCTAACCTATAAAAATTAAAATAATATAGACGCCATATTTAGTATTGAATTCATAACATTTTATGTATCGTGTATATTCTCATACCATATATATGATACATAACATGCAATATTGCATGTTGTGTATCATACATATGTAGTTACATCTTATGTAATATGGCACATGTAACGTAAAAAATCTTTCTGTTATAGGGCATGTTATGTAGCCTACCTACATATGTATGTTACGTCTCATGTAACATGACACATGTTACCTAAAAAATCCTTCTTTAACATGTTGCATCCATATATGTGCGGACTGGATAATCTTAATAAGGCCCATCTTTGAATATTATGTTCATTTATTTTATTTAACCAGGGGTGTGCGAAACGGAAAGGTCTTATCAGTTTTTTGTCAAACTTTTTCTTTATAACTTTATTGTAATTTTATTTTTGGAATATAATTCCTCAGATCAAAATACATAAAAAAGGTACTCTTGTTGTAATACTGTAGGAATAACCTTTTTCGAGAAAAAATTATTTGAAGGTAAAATTTCACGGTTCGAGGACGAAATACACTGCCCAGTAAAAGAGCTTTCCCATTTTTCACCTCCACCCTTAAAATGTTTTTTTTATTATCAGATTCAATTTTAGCAACCTTAAAAATATACCAATTTTCACTAAAACTACCCCCGCCTCTTAAGGGGTGGAAATAGATTTTTTTATTATCAGATTCTCTTTCAGCAAAATTAAAAACCCAAATATACCAATTTTCACAAAAACTCCCCCCACCCCTCAGGGGGTGAAATTAGAAAAATTTTATGACTCAGTTTTAGCGACCTCAAAAACCCCAATTTTCAAGGGTTTATTTAAAATATTTTGTGTCATATTGGGTAGTTTTTGACCAGAATTCCATATTTGAAATCAAAAATTGTCCAAGCCCAAGCCTTAAAATGTTTAAATTACTGGGTACACTTGCCCCTCCTAAATCCATATAAGGGACAAGTGTAACTGTTGGTCCTGGGGTAAGCGTAAAAACGTTTTTAAATAACTTAAGTATATTTTTGTTATAGGTTTTTTAGTTTAGTTTAGTATATGTTTTCTGTAGGTTTTCTTTTGTTTCAGATTTTAAATTGAAGTGAAATGGTATTATCACAATAAAGTTTATATCTTTTTTGCTATGAGAGATAAAAATATGATTTTTTTTGGATAAAAGCTAAATTCTTGGACTATGTTACACTTGCCTCCGTAACATACACCAAGTTTTTATATGTCTGCGGCGAGTGGTCACTGATAATAAAAAATCCATTTTTTGCGCGGCGGTGAAAAATAGGAAAGCTTTTTTCCTGGGCAGTGTGCTTGTACATGTTTGCCAGAAAACTTTTGCACATTCGTATGTATTATTAAATCTGTCTGTCCACAAAACACTGCTGCGCATGGTATATTTGTATATGTTTACCATAACACTTTTGCGCATTCGTAACTTTTATTAAACATTTCTGCTCATAAATATATTACACTAAACAGTTCTGCGCATAGTATATTTGTACGTGTTTGCCAGAATACTTTTGCTAATTCGTATGTATTATTAAAAACATTTAGGCATAAATATGTTCGACCAAAACCTAATGCGCATGGTATATTTGTATATGTTTACCAGAAGACTCCCGTGTATTATTAAACATTTCTGTGCATAAAAATGTTCCACCAAACGACTTTTTTTTGCTCGAAATTGATTTATATCCACATAAAACGTCATAAAACGCAAAAATACGCAAAAAAAATTAAAAATTTTTGCACGAATGCAAGGCTTTCCGATATTTTGAAAATATTGAAAATGGGGAAGCAAAACGAACTAAGCTTTTTTGCCGTTACACTTATCCCACTCCACCTTATACCAATTTTGACGAAAATATGAAAATATTTTAAAATATTTACCCCTTTACCCCTGGGGGTAGAGTTAGAAAATTTTTATTATCAGATTTAATTTCAGCAACCTTAAAAACCCCTATATAGCAATTTTAAAATTTTGGTAAAAAAAAATTATTTTTACCCATTGCTGCACCCCAATGTTCACCAAAAACAATCTCGAGCGAGAACTTTTGGTAAATTGCCTGTATGCCAAATTTCAAGTCTCTAGCTTAAAGCGTTCTCAAGTTATCGTGCTTACAAGATTTCCCGGACAGAACGATGCACCGACCCCGCAACCGACAGACCCACCTACAATTTTTTTTTAATTGATTTATATTAAAACGTCATAAAACGCAAAAATACGCAAAAATTTTTATTGCGCAATACAAGGCTTTCAGAAATTTTGAAAATTTTCAAAATGGGAAAGCAAAATTAAATACTTAAATGTTGAAAACCAAAATGTAGGGTTATTTTTTTATCAAAAACTAAGAAAAAAAGTTTCTACACATGTAGGTAGAAAAATCGCTTTTAAAGCTAGTATGGAGCTTTAAAAATGGTGAATTTTTAACTTTGAGCATTTTAGTATTTAATTTTTTGTCCTCGAAGCGTGAAATTTCATCTTTAAATTAATTTTTCTCGAAAACGGTTAATCCTACAGTATTACAACAAGAGTACCTGTTCTATGTATTTTGACCTGAGGGATCATATTCCAAAAATAATATAATCTCAAAGGGTTCCTGAGTTACTAAATAAAAACCAAATTTTTTAGTCACTTTCAAGTGGGGCTTAGCTCCCTCACGACGCATTTTTAGGAACTTTTTGTAATATTTTATAATATAGAATCACCCGTTAAAATTTCGGACTGTATTTCAAATACACCTTGTATAAAAAAGGCAACAATACAACTTTTTGCTTTTATCAGTAACAAAAATTAGATTTTAAGGTTTTGGTTTGCACAACAACTTTTCTAGTTCAGCAACCGGAAAAATAGTTGTTTGATATTGGTATTGATCCGGTTGCCCCAACCAGATTTTTGTTTTCAGTGGGGTAGAGGGTGTTTTTCCTTACTAAATTTCTTTAACAATTTTCTAACTTTTCCCAACTCCAGCACAAATGTCCCAACTCCATGAGCCTCTATGGCAGTACAGTACGGATTTTTCTTAGTGTAATTAAAAAATACAGTTAGAGTTAACGATGGAACCAGATTAAAAACATAAATAATTATAATAATTAAAAAGAGATTGATATAGTCTGTGGGAAAAAAATTATGTATGCATAGGAATATTATTATTAGAAGAGGCGGAAACCAGTGGTAGAGTTAATAACAAGCCGTGAAGATATGTAATACTTCGTATTCCGTAGTACACTCGTCACAGTGGATTGGATATTGCGTTTTTCCTAGAGACCTCCTGAACTTCAAAAACTATATCCTTTCCAAAATCGTTTATTAGCAATTTTTTTTTGTTTTTTTTTTAAACAAAAAATTTAATCTGGTATAGGTCCCTTCAAAAACCGCTGGAGCGGGAGGGGTCGAAACAACGTGTATGAGTCATTTAACTAAATTATGTTTCTTTTTCTTGCAAAAGATATGGAATACATTGTCGAAAATTCTTTAAAATATCAAAATTATTTCAATAAAGTTAATTTCCACTATTGTTCAAAATAAATGAATTTGAAAAAAATGTGCTATAATTGTTTTGAGTTGTCTATTTTGTGTTTTAATTTACCTTTTTTTAAACTGTAGGAATAATTCCTACATTAAAAAGTTTTTTTTTTTTTTTAATTAGGGGTTCATCTTACTTGTTATTTTTTAATTTGTTCTCAAAAAAAAAATAGTGTTCCTCCACTGATAGAACTTTTTTCTAAATATTTTCATATCCTTTGGACATTTTTTTCTGGAGTTACCTTGCGCACTAAAATTGTCAGAAATGTATGACTAGCAAAATCGTTTATTTGCTAAATTTAGTTTTGTTTTTTTTTTTAGTATATATTTATTTTGTTTTTGAAGTTTTTTTTTTGAAACTGGGGAGTTCATCAAATATGTGAGATGCGTAAGACTAGCAAATTTTCAATATTTGATTTGTTGTTTTTTTTTTTTAATACAGGGTGTCTCAACGAAGCCGAGTCGGTCGATATATAGTAAAGTATCTACTTAGAGAAAAAATTTAAAGGGAAAAGTTGTATGGTTTTAAAAAAGGCACATTCCAAAAATATTTTAAAATATTCCTAAGGTGGTTAACATCTGACTTAATTTTTATGAATTGGATGGATTTTTTATTATGTCATCTTACTTGTCATAAAATAAAAATACCTTTATTTTAATATGGGTCTATTGTTTATAGTTTTTAAGATATTTTTTTTAGAAAAAATGAATTTTTAGTGATGAGATAAAACCTGCTTCAATTTCTTTACTTTTTGTCAAAAATTAATAAAATTTTGCAAGCTTATCTTAAAAGGGTGTATCTAATTACTTTATGTACAAAAAATAAAATGTTTTATACAGGGCGTTCAAAATTAATATTTAAACTTTTGGATTTTCAAACATAAAAAAATCAATTTTTTTAAATGGAATGCTATATTTTTTATTTGCTCATTAAATGAAGAATAAAATTCTACATTTAATGACCAAGTAAAAAGTATAGCATTCACTTAATTTTTTTTTTAATGAAATGGAATTTTATTCTACATTTAATGAGCAAATAGAAAATATATAGCATTCCATTTTAAAAAAATGTTTGAAAATCCAAAAGTTTAAATAATAATTTTGAACGCCCTGTATAAAACAATTTCTTTTTTGTACATAAAGTAATTAGATACACCCTTGTAAGATAAGCTTGCAAAATTTTATTAATTTTTGACAAAAAGTGAAGAAATTGAAGCAGGTTTTATCTCATCACTAAAAATACATTTTTCTCAAAAAAAAAAGACACCCTTCATATATTCTTATTTTGTTTTTTAATTTACATTTTTTAAAATAGTAGGAATAATTCCTTCATTAAAAAGTTTGTTTTTCAAAAACTAGGAGTTCATCTGACTTATTATTTTTTAAATTTGTTCCTCTTCCGATATAACTTTTTTCTTAACATTTTCATATCGTTTGGACATTACGTTCTTAATTTATCTAGAGCACTAAAAATGTGAAAAACTTAAGACTGGGATTCACGGGAGTCGAGAAACAGAACTTCTCGTCGATATTTGAAAAAAGATAAAATAATCGGTGACAAGAAAAGGTATGGGTGGACGGACGAAAATTTTTAAAATTTGTTTAGAATATATACAGAGCGGTCCAAAAGTCACCCCCCCCCTCTTAACTTTTGAACCAGTTGAGATATCGACTTCAAATTTGGAACTTTTAAATAAGACAACTTAAACTATCTTTTAGCATATATTTAATACTTTAAGCTCTTAAAATGTGGGCAGGGGGGCATGGGGGCACATTTTTTTAAATGGAAAGGGGGGTCATGTAATACATCATTTTAAAGCTTATAAAATTCTCCATTTTCCATATTTTTAAATTAAAAAAAAAAAAATTTGGGTTTAAAATGGGGTTGAAAATGGGTATTAATGTCAAAATTCCTCTAAAAAAACAAATAATTTTTTAAAAATGCATAATTTCATCATAAAAAAATGTTAATTATACTTTTAAACTAATTTTAGTTGACATAAATAAAAATTTATTAAAAAAAAAAACTTAAAAAATCGAATGTTTTAGCACAAAAAATTGAAAAATCAAAACCTTAAAAAACATTTTTAAAAAATTTAAAAATGTTAGTTTAAATAGAGAATTTTATAAGCTTTAAAATGATGTATCACAAGACCCCCCTTTCTTTTTAAATAAATGTCCCCCCATGCCCGCCTGCCCTCATTTTAAGAGCTGAAAATATCAAATATATGCTAAAAGATAGATTAAGTTAAGAGTTCCAAATTTGAAGTCGATATCTAATCTCGTTCAAAAGTTAAGAGGGGGGGGGTGACTTTTGGACCGCACTGTATATATATATATATATATACATGTATATATATATATATATATATATATATATATATATATATATATATATATATATATATATATGTATTGTGGATGAGGTAATTTCCAACAAAAATACCCATATATGTTGTTATCCAATTGTTGATGGTTTTTATTATTATTATTATGTTTTTTTTTGCACAAATACAAGGAGTTTCCAATTTTTAAATTTTAAAATGGAAAGCAAAAATAGCTAAAAAGCATTTTTCTAAATGTTTCCAGAAATGCTTAATGCTCCTTGTAATATTTATATTAAAAAAAGTCCAAATATTAAATTTTTAATAAAAATTATTTTATGTATGTATATTTTAGCGTTTTTTTTTTTCAGAAATATTATAAAATAAATTTATCAAAAATTTAATATTTGTGTACTTTTATATACTTATTTCATATTATTCTATTTATTTAGTTATTGTTTATTATTACTTGTTTATACAGACCAAACTGTTGCTCGGAAGTTTTATATTTTTCTATATAATAAATATATTTAAAAACGAACGAATGGATCCATAGGTGGGATTATATAATAAATAAAAGGCAGAGTAAAGGTCCCTTTCCCAATTATATTAATTAAAACCTGACCGCGGTTTCGAGCCTTTATATACCTAGGCTCATTGTCGAAGGTCGCCTACAAGAAAAATATGTGTATAAACACAAATTGACAAGATACATTTAAAATAGTCCTACAAATTAATACTTACATTAAAAAATAACAAAATTGAGCTATTTTGTCAAATAAATAAAACTTAAATTTAAGAACACATAACATATAACAGTGACAGCTGACAGCTAATACAATAAAAAACAGGTTGGACAACTTAACTATATAGGTCCCTGGCTGATGGCGGGAACTTTAAATTAATAATAAAAATAAATAAAAAAGTATTATGGAGAAATGGAAGATCAGTATATCATACTAGAGACGTACCTTCGGTAGGAACACCGACAAGAATGATTTTATTATTTTGGGGTAAGTATAGAGAAAAGTGTGTTGTTTAAAAAATTGATCTGTTTGTTGAGTGTTATCGTGTGTTTATTTTTGCACGATTTTAAATTTCTAACTCTTCCAGACATTCCAATCTCTCAAATTATTTTGAATATGTAAAAATCTTACATCAGTCTCCCTATCAAAAGTATGTCCGTGTCTTTTATATGGTTTGCAAAGTGTGAGGTATGGTCCTCTGGCTTGTTAATGCACCTAGAATGTTCAGATGTTCGAATGAGGAACGAACGTGCCGTTCTGCCAACATATTCAGCTCCACACCCACACTTTAGCATGTTAGACCCCACTTTTATGCCATTTGTCGATCTTATCTTTATTATTGACAATGGTTTTTCCCAAATTATGTATATTTTTATATGATATACTGACCTTCTGTTTCAAACTATCTAAAAATTATTTTTCACTATTATTGATGGTTTCCCTATATAACTA
>CAUEHQ010000237.1:0-18073 GCA_958510825.1 Brachypterus glaber | reverse complement strand
TTGGGTCGTTATGTTTATGCCCTCCATATCCTTATTCTCTTTACTTATTTCTGGATTTGGTGTGACATTTCTTCCAATCCTTGTTTGGTTCTGTTCCATCTCCAGATTTGTCCATTTATTATCACTTTTCGGAACCCCATTTTAAGCGTTTTACCTTCTTCTTTGGCCTCCCTTGCTTTTATTTTTTCCTGTATGTTTCTTTCAGCGACAGTCAAGTCATCATTGTTGTAGATCATTCCATTAGCATGCCGTAGTTTACTTTTATTTTGCATAATCTTTGATTTATCAACTGCATTTTTAAATTGCACCAAGCATGCTTTTTTTCATAATTTCAAAGCAGCTTTCACTGTAACATTTAATTGCTCCATGAACATTTTTTCCATAGCTTCCCTTAGTATTTCTCTATCATCTGTAAACATATCTAAACCTGTCACGACTACATTGTCTTTTTTGCCTTCTTTTTCCAGATATTCCATTCTCAAACTCAATTCTTGTAGTTCAGATTTCATTTGAGCATTCTCCTTTTTAATTTCTGCGTTCTCCTTTTTTGTTAAATCATTTTCTGCCCGAACCTGTTTAATTTTGTCTGCAATTTCTCTTTGTTCCTGTTTTATATGCTTTACGTCCTTTTTTATTTCATCAGATTCCTCAGTTAGTTTAACCAGTAAATCCTTCATTTTATTTATCTTTTCGGGATCCATATTTTTTTCCGGAGATTTAATAGTTATCTTACTTTTCTTAAATGTTTCTTCTTCACTTTCTGTACTTTCTTGCCTTCTTCTTTTACCGTTGTCCTTTTGATTCTCCTCCGATTCAATACTAAACATGCCACTTATTTAACGGTCGGCCCTCGTATTCCACAGTCACTTCGAATCAAGCTTGAACACGGCGCAAAGAAGCGACACGTATGGCTGCACTGTTTTGTTTATGTTTTTTTTTTATAAATATCCACTACTTATTTTTATATGCACTACTATTTAACGATTTAATAAGTTTTTGACCAATGTTCTTTAATCGTAATTATTGCAATACTAGCACTAAACAACTAAACGTAATTATATATATCTCACGATAGCCCGAACTCGAGTTATACCGCGGAGATAAAATAACACGTCCGTCACTTTCAAAGCTACTTTATTACTTCAAAAGATTATTTAATTTATTTATTTCCAGTTTGAGTAAGCATCCAGATATTCGTGATCATATTAATTATAACGGCATTTTAATTAAAATATCATTAAAGTTTTAAAATAAAACTTTATAAAGAGTTAAATGGGGCCCACCCATTTGATGATTTTAATGATAAAAAAAACCTAACCTTAGAATTAAGTTTGGGCAAAACGCTTTTCTGAGTTTATTGGTTATGTTCTACTTATAGATTTTAATAATTTTTAAGACTAAATTTAGAATGTTTTAAATTTTCACTACAATGTTTTATATACACGACGCACAAAAATTAAAGTACATAAAAAAGGCACCAAAGGGTCGTAGAGCAATGATAAAAAACACATTGAAGCTTTAATTCTCTAACTTTAAGATCTTGAATTAAACTATTTTTCTTTTTAACCTTTTTTGAGAAATCATAAAAAAGTTGGCGGTAAAAAAAATTCTAAATTTTTTGCTCAATATTTTTCTTATGATTACATCTGAAAGCTCTTCTTCTTCTTTAATTTAAGAGATACAATAGCTCTGTACGATAATTCTATGCTATCGTCGTTAAAAGTAAAAATAATACTTTTAAATTTGAAAATTTATTACCCGGGAAAATTAAAATATGGTTCTGAAAACTTTACAGTATCCCCTATAAGATATTTTTATTGCGTTTTTAGGACTTTTCGCTTGACTTGGGATTACATGCAAATAATGGATACACTAAGCATATTTTTGTTTTTTTTTTCAACCCAAAAAACCCTCAATAGTTCAAAGCGCTGCTTTTTTTTACGATCCGAATAATTGAAATTGTCGTTTTTTCTAAAAATCAACTAAACGATCAATTTTTCTTTTTTTATTCATTTTTTGAGGATATTTTTTTTATCAACTATCTATATTTCATTAAAAAATATTAATTATAATTAATATTTTTTTATTTTTGATTTTAATTTTAATCCGAATGATTAAAATTGGAAATGAATAAAAAAATATTAATTATACACAAAACTTAGTTACCTGAGAATTTCTAATAAAAAAAACGATCAATCGTTGATAGCTATACTTACGTTACATAGATTTTATCGTTATTTAAATTCATAATTTCTTATTGTATTTAATAATTTTAACAATTTAACGCATTAATTATTTAAAGTACCTAATTACTACTCATATCAACGATTGTTCTTTGTTTTTTATTATAAATTTTAAGGTAACTAAGTTTTATGTTTAAATAAAAATAAATATTATTAAAATACAGAAAATGCTCCTTTTATAAATGCATTTTGTTTGTTATAGTTACATTTTTTAAAATTTAACTTAAAAAATAAAAAAATCAACAATATAACAACTTTTTTAGTCAGTTTTTGTTCTAATTATTAACATTTTTTAAGTTACATTTCAAAATATTTCAATAAATAAAACATAACATAACATAAAACAAAAACAATGCATTCATAAAAGCAGCATTTTCTGTCTTTTAATGAATAATATATAATATATATATATATATATATAGTAGGGGTATAAAGTGGCATCCACACGTGTTAAAAATGCGGTTCAAGTGGCATCCGGTGGTAAATTGGCATCCGCTATACGGATGCCTTTAAAGTTTTTCCTAATGTGTTCATTCGTTTTTTAATAAAATTGGATGGACGTTAATTTACCACCCTTATAGATTTTCGTATATTGCGTAGTGCTTCCGTATATTGGCGAGAGGGCCTTAGCGTAGACTGCAGTGTATAGTTTTCATATAGTTTTAACGGTCAACTTGGCATCCATAAAATCTGGCAACCTGTGTACGGCAAGATGAGATATAGCGGAGCAGGAATTATTGAAAATCATAAGAATCGTGCATTTTGTGCACGTGTGTTTTAGGAAACCATCGCAAGCAACTTGTGCGTGACCTCTGGTGGCCTGTTTGTATTTTTAATACACTTTTGAACGGGATGAGCTATTAACTTGAAACATAAAATATAAGCTAATTGGGACTATTTAAACAGGTTAAACTTAAACAAAAGTTTTTTTTGTTTCTTTAATAACTGTTCACCGGATTGACTTGGAGATTTGAAATTTGAAATATAAGTTAAAGGTAACTAATTAAATAAGACACATACAAAAAATTGCCAAAAAATACTAACCATGAAGTCCAAAACATGCATATAATGATTTTCTTTTAATTTTTTTTTTTTAATTTTTGACCAGATTAACATGGATACTTGAAATTTAAAATATAAGCTTATGGTGACTATTAAAATAAAACACGTACATAAAATTACCAAAATATACTAGCCATGATGTCCGAAACAGGCACATTATGATTTTCTTTTGTTTTTATAATAACTTTTGATCGGAATGACTTAGAGGCTTAAAATTTAAAATATAAGCTTATAGTGACTATATAAACAGATTCTACCTAAAAAATATTATCCGGGAAGTCACCGCAAGCGCAGCGAGCTGTCATTTTTTCGACAAAATACTTATTCTCATAAATGTTAATTGGATTATCGTAGGGAATTGAAAATTGGTATGTGGGGACATAATGACAATTGAAAATCGACGATACCAAGAAACAAGATAGGACTTGATAACGACTGCAAATCGACAAAATGAAAAAAAGAATTAATCTGAAAAGGCGCCCAGCGCCGACTTTGAAGGTCGCAGCGCCGACTTTTACCCTACGAATATTTACCCAACGTAAAAATTACGCTTTTTGAACAGAAGATTGTAGAAACTTGAAATTTGGTATGTAACCCAATAAACAATGGTTGGTGGCATGCCGAAGGTGCGACGGCGGTTCGCCGTCGGCAATTGATGGGCGGCCCACCGTCAATAGGAGACAGTTGCCTACGGTCAAACAATGATAATTTGCCGCTCTTTTGCCTACCATATTGCCAACCATTTACCGACCATTTTAAGATCATCAAAGAATGATCATTTGCGGCTCTTTTGCCGATCATACTGCCAACCATTTACCGACCATTTTAAGATCATCTAAGGATAATCATTTGCCGATCATATTGCCAACCATTTACCTACTATTTTAAGATCAGATGTTGCAAATTGCAACTTGCAATCTATAGATTGCAACATAGACATTTTGTACTGCTCTAGTTAAAAAAATTCCAAAAATAAAGTGCAGTGAAAGCGTACAGATGGTGGCGCCATCTAATGTTGCACAAAAGTACTCTAAGTATTTTATATTTGTATTTTATATTCGCTGTATTTCCGGAAAATTTGTGACCACGATAACTCAAGAACGCTATTAGCTACAAACTTAAATTTTGGACTACGGGTTAATTATCCAAAGTTCTAGGTTGCTTTTTTTTTGGTTAAAGTCGGGGTGGGGTAAAAACATGTTTTCCATATTTTTTTTTTTTTTAAATGCAATACGACTTTTTTAGCAGTATTATTATTTTATATGTATACAGTTTCCCCAGTTATAGGGCCAGGTTAATAAAAATCAAAAACAAAAAAAAAATCAAAAAAATTAAAAAAAAAATAACATTGTTTTTTTTTTTTTAATTGTTTTTAACCCCATAGGGTAAATTTTACCCCACCCTGAATATTTTTGATACTTGACGGAAATAAAAATATATTTTGGATACAAAACGCCAAGAAACTATTTTTCAATTTTTTTTTACTAACGGGGAAAAGTAAAAATGCAAAAAGCAAAAGCATACTTATTATAATTAATGTTTTAAAAAACAAAACTGAAAAAAAATATTTATGTGTAAAAAATATATAATCGGTTAATCGGCGGCATTTTCGTGATCAATGATCCAAAGTGCGATGGTATGCCGCTGTTAGGTTGTTTAGTCAGACGCCGACGGCGGCCCGACGTTGAGCCGATGTAGTATTTCGATTATCATTTGCCGACGGCGGCCCGACGTTGAGCCGACGTAGTATTTCGATTATCGTTTGCCATCATTTTGCCGACCGGCGATCAGACGTCGTTCCAACGTCGGGCTGATGTCAAATAGCGATGATCATTTGCCATCACTTTACCGACCGTCGGCCGCCGAACTATATAATAAAAAACAAAAAACCAAAAAACAATATGGCCCACCTGTTAAAATTATATCTTTTGAACGGGAAGTCGTAGAAACTTGAAATTTGGTATGTACAGTGGATACCAATGAAAATGGTAGACGACAAAATAAATTTGACATATTTTTATAATTTTTACGTTGCTTGTTTATGGTTTTAAAAAAAAAGGTTAGAAAATTTTAATGAACTAAATTAATAGGTTACTCTGTAAAATGTCATTAGTATTTTTAAAATAACAATTTTATTAAAAAATATAAAAAATACAAAAAGATAGGTGACTAGTCAATCATAACATCAAACGATACGGATATGAATTATAAAGTCAGTAAATGAAATCCAAATATCTTTATTTAAGATTGAACCATATTTTAACCATGGAATTTGAACCATATTTTAACTCTTTTTATTGACCCGAAAGCAGAATTCAAACAAATAAATTTAATACATCTCTATCTTGCTCTTGTCGATTTTTTTTCCATCTACCCGATAACACCAATTTTTCGTTAATTGTTCTAATTTTGTTGTTTCATACTCAACATTTTGCTAATAAAGCAACAATGATGGTCCTTTTTCCAAATAAGCAGATATACCGTCCCTTTCTAGGTGATTTAAGTAAGACATTGACAAAATTATACGACCCAAAACATTGAAAGACGTTTACAAGAATTATTGGATCTGTCAAATAATTGACAAATGTAAAAAATTCAATTTACAATAATAAATATTTCACCTACCATTTTCTTTGATACCTTCTGTAACGGTACAATGAAAAACAAAAAAAAAACAAAAAGCAAAAAACAAGATGGCCGACCTGTCAAAATGATATCATTCGTAGATTTCAATCGAAATCCTAAATCTTTTTTTTTTGTCTCTGAGGGGGACCGGATGGGGGCGAAGAGTTTTTTTAGTCATCGAAATTTTTTAGGAGGTAGAAAAAAAAATTGGGGGGCGGATTTTTGCGGGGGGACCAGGTGGGGGTCCGTAGGTTACTATCCCCCGGGCCCCGGTTTTTTCTTGACGGCCCAGACTGTCAGATAAAAAAATACCATTTTTTTACCACCGGGCGTGGAGATGGATTTTTTACTATTAGTTTCAGCAACCTCAAAAACCCTAATATTTCCATTTTTTCAAAACCATTGTGAGTAGGTATTTAAACATTACTGCCCCCCTATCCCAAGGGGTTCACCCAACAGCCAAACCATGGTTAGATTTTTTTTATTATCAGATTCAGTTTTATCGACCTCAAAACACCAATATAATAATTTTCACCAAAGTATAATCATTTAAAAATAGTTACCTTCGGGGTGGTTTTACCAAAAATGTTTATCTGATTCGCTTTCAGCCACTTCAATAACCACTATATACCAATTTTCTCGAAAATTTTGTGAATACTTAAAATAACTAACCCCCCCGAAGGATATAATTAGAAAAATATTATTATTATATACCGGGTGTTACAAGACCAAGGTACACCCCCTTTTTTTCTTTATTTTAAAATTTGGAGGGTCTCTTATAGCCATAAATTGTCAACTTTTAACATAAACTGTACATTTCAGCCACTTCCGGTTTAACCGGAAATGATATCAACTTTTGATTTTTAAATGGGACACCCTATATATTTTTACATATTTCAATTCTGCGCTTTATTCTGAATACAATGATACCAAAAAAGTGACATTTCCGATGTCAATGTATTTTTTAATTTAATTTTTAGTTTATATCATAGGTAGGCCATAATTACTTAAAATTACTAGAAATGATCTAAGTAATCCTAGAAAAATACATTTACGCTAAAAAAAACATTTATAACTCAGTTGCACCATTTTAAAGTTTTCAAAAATGGTTTTTGCTCAAAATCTCAATTTTTTTAAATGCACCATATTGGTACACTGGTACATTCAAAAAGTACCGCCTTTTTGGAATCTACCAATATCCTTTATTTTAATGTAGGATAAATACAGCCGGTTTTATAAATTAAAATAAATGATAATAATCATATTTTTGATTATTTTGTGATATTAGTTAACAAAGCTGGCTTTGATAACCAAAAAGACAGGATGCCTGTCAGGTTAAATTTTAATGATTTGTTTCGGTTTTTTATGTAATCTGTAATTAAAAATGGTTCTAATAAGCGGCCAAGCAGTTTAGGCTGTCAAGGGGGCTTGCCTTTCCGGATATCTTTCAATGTAAAGTAACTGTGCTGGTACAGAATTTTCCTGCACTCCCCATAAATTAAAAGCATGTCAATTTTTTCGTCTCTAGTATAATGTACCATTTTTAATAAACAAAATTATATATGTTACAAAAACGTTCAAAAATTAATAACACTAAATTTGACAGAAAGCAGTATTTTGTCTTTTTATTTGTCAAAGCCAACTTTGTTAACTAAAATCACCCAATAATTAAAAATATGATAATTATCATTGATTTTAATTTATAAAAACGGCTACATTAAAATAAAGGATATTGGTAGATTCCTAAAAGGCGGTACTTTTTGACGGTACCAGTGTACCAATATGGTGCCATTTAAAAAAATTGAGTTTTTAAGCAAAAACCATTTTCGAAAACTTTAAAATGGTGCAACTGAGTTATAAATGTTTTTTTAGCCTAAATGTATTTTTCTAGGATTACTTAGATCATTTCTAGTAATTTTAAGTAATCATGGCCTACCTATGATATAAACTAAAAATTAAATTAAAAAATACATTGACATCGAAAATGTCACTTTTTTGGTATCATTGTATTCAAAATAAAGCGTAGAATTGAAATATGAAAAAATATATAGGGTGTCCTATTTAAAAATCAAAAGTTGGTATCATTTCCGGTTAAACCGGAAGTGGCTGAAATGTATAGTTTATGTTAAAAATTGACATTTTATGGCTATAAAAGACCCCCCAAATTTGAAATCTCTAACTTTTAAAATAAAGAAAAAAAGGGGGGTGTACCTTGGTCTTGTAACACCCGGTAGGTACCCAATTTTACAAAAACATTTTAAACATTTAAAAATAATTACCTTCCGCCCCTTGGGGGTAAAGATAGTAACCTTACCCAGTTTTCACCAAAAAATATCCCGAGCGAGAACTTTTGGTAACATACCTGTATACTAAGTTTCAGGTCTTAAAGCGTTCTTAAGTTATCGACGATAACTTATCGTGCTTACAAGATTTTCTGGAAAGACCGACCGACCGTCACTTCGACAATTTTTGTTTAAATTTTCAATTTGCTAGGAAAAGTCATGGGTAGTCATGGGGACTGCCGACAGAAGTGAAAACTTAAAACTATGAACCCATAAGATTTTCCCCTACCAAAAATCGGTTAAAAATGTATTTTTTATGTTGGGCAAAGACATAAAGGGTGAACGTCGGCGCTGCGAGCCTCGTTTTTAAGATTTCACTTTGTTTTTCATTTTGTCGATTTTCAGTTGTTACCAAGTCCTCTTATATCAAATTCCATGTTTCTGCGATTTTCCATTAAAAAAATGTCATTTTGACAGGTCGGCAATCTTGTTTTTTGGTTTCTTCGATTTTCAATTTTCATTTTCCATTCAAGATTTATAAGAATAAAGGTTTTGTCAAAAAATTACATCACGGCTAGCATTTTATAGGTAAAATCTGTTTAAATAGTCACCATAAGCAATTTTAATTTTGAAGTCCCTAAGTCAGTCCAGTCAGAAGTTATTATGAAAACAAAATGACACTGAAATTGGCAGACGATTCTAGCAGACGATTTTTTAAAATGTCAAAATGTGATTATATGGGTAATTCCTAATAAAAATATTTTATTTCTGTATTCTTATTTTATTTAAGCTTAATTTATTAATTAAAGGACAAATTAAGGGATAATACTGCACTTATGTTAATATATGCGTACACTTTAATGGGCAAAAATATTAATTTTTAGCGCTACTACGTAAATACGCGTTTTCTGCACATAGCAAGTTTTTCCGTGTTTGCCACCAGAAATCCTTCCTGCAAATTGTCTGACGATACCCACGAAGATTACTTACCAATACGACCATCAATGGTACAATAAAATCTTTCACTTTCGACTGCAGGCTATCCCTTAGCTTCACTTGGCTAGTTTTTGCCTGTTTCCCACCAGATAACTCTCCTGCAAATCATAAGCTTATACACAAAAAGAATCTTTATCAATATCATATGGTACAATCACATCCTCCACTTTCAACTGCAGGCTATTCTTCCATGGGAAAAGAAAAACTTGGCTTTTTTGTTACGTTTTCCACCAGACATCCTTCTTGCAAATTTTCTGCTGATAGCCACGAAGATTACTTACTAATAGGACCACCTTATGGTACAATCAAATATTTCACTTTCGACTGCAGGCTATCACTCCGCGCGCAAAGAAAACTCATGTATACTGCACTAGGCTAGTTTTTGCCCGTTTTCCACCAGATAACTTTCCTGCAAATCATAAGCTTATACACCAAAAGAATCCTTATTAATAGCACTACCATACGGTACAATCACATCCCTCACTTTCGACTGCAGGCTATTCCTCCTCAAAGAAAGAAAATACGCGTTTTCTGCACGTAGCAAGTTTTTGCCTGTTTTCCACCAGAAATCCTTCTTGCAAATTGTCTGCTGATACCAACAAAGATTTTTTACCAACACGACCACCATATGATACAATCAAATATTTTACTTTCGACTGCAAGCTATCCCTCCGCGCGCAAAGAAAACTCATGTATACTGCCCTTGGCTAGTTTTTGCCCGTTTCCCACCAGATAACTCTCCTGCAAATCGTAAGCTTGTGCACCAAAAGAATCCTTATCAATATTACTACCATATGGTATAATCACATCCTCCACTTTCGACTGCAGGCTATTCCTCCTCAAACAAAGAAAATACGCGTTTTATTCACGTAGCAAGTTTTTGCCTGTTTTCCACCAGAAATTCTTCTTGCAAATTGTCTGCTGATACCAACAAAGATTTCTAACCAACACGACCACCATATGGTACAATCAAATATTTCACTTTGCACTGCAGGCTATCCCTCCGCTCGCAAAGAAAACTCATGTATACTGCACTTGGCTGGTTTTTGCCCGTTTTTCACCAGATAAATCTCCTGCAAATCGTAAGCTTGTGCACCAAAAGAATCCTTATCAATATTACTACCATATGGTACAATCACATCCTCCACTTTCGACTGCAGGCTATTCCTCCTCAAAGAAAGAAAATACGCGTTTTCTGCACGTAGCAAGTTTTTGCCTGTTTTCCACCAGAAATCCTTCTTGCAAATTGTCCGCTGATACCAACAAAGATTTCTAACCAACACGACCACCATATGGTAAGGATTCTTTTGATGTATAAGCTTATGATTTGCAGGACAGTTATCTGGTGGAAAACGGGCAAAAACTAGCCAAGTGCAGTATACATGAGTTTTCTTTGCGCGCGGAGGGATAGCCTGCAGTCGAAAGTAAAATATTTGATTGTGCCATATGGTGGTCGTGTTGGTTAGAAATCTTTGTTGGTATCAGCAGACAATTTGCAAGAAGGATTTCTGGTGGAAAACAGGCAAAAACTTGCTACGTGCAGAAGACGCGTATTTTCATTCTTTGAGGAGGAATAGCCTGTAGTCGAAAGTGGAGGATGTGATTGTACCATATGGTAGTGCTATTGATAAGGTTTCTTTTGGTGTACAAGCTTACAATTTGCAGGAGAGTTATCTGGTGGAAAACGGCCAAAAACTAGCCAAGTGCAGTATACATGAGTTTTCTTTGCGCGCGGAGGGATAGCCTGCAGTCGAAAGTGAAATATTTGATCATACCATATGGTGGTCGTGTTGGTAATAAATCTTTGTTGGCATCAGCAGACAATTTGCAATAAGGATTTCTGGTGGAAAACAGGCAAAAACTTGCTATGTGCAAAAACACATATTTTTCTTTGTTTGAGGAGGAATAGCCAGCAGTCGAAAGTGGAGGATGTGATTTTACCATATGGTAGTAATATTGATAAAGATTCTATTGGTGTACAATCTTACGATTTGCAGGAGAGTTATCTGGTGGAAAACGGCCAAAAACTAGCCAAGTGCGGTATACATGAGTTTTCTTTGCGCGCGGAAGGATAGCCTGCAGTCGAAAGTAATGGATTTGATTGTTCTATATGGTGGTCGTATTGGTAACTAATCTTCGTGGGTATCAGCAGACAATTTGCAAGAAGGATTTCTGGTGGAAAACAGGCAAAAACTTGCTACGTGCAGAAAAAGCGTATTTACTTTGTTTGAGGAGGAATAGCCTGCAGTCGAAAGTGGAGGATTTGTTTGTACCATATGGTAGTGCTATTGATAAGGATTCTTTTGGTGTATAAGATTATGATTTGCAGGAGAGTTATTCGGTGGAAAACGGGCAAAAACTAGCCATGTGCAGTATACATAAGTTTTCTTTGCGCGCGGAGGGGTAGCCTGCAGTCGAAAGTGAAATATTTGATTGTACCATATGGTGGTCGTGTTGGTAAGAAATCCTCGTGGGTATCAGCAGACAATTTGCAACAAGGATGTCTGGCGGAAAACAGGCAAAAACTTGCCATGTGCAGAAAACACATGTTTTTCTTTGTTTGAGGTGGAATAGCCTGCAGTCGAAAGAGTAGGATATGATTGTACCATATGGTAGTACTATTGATAAAGATTCTTTTGGTGTACAAGCTTATGATTTGCAGGAGAGTTATCTGGTGGAAAACGGGCAAAAACTAGCCAAGTGCAGTATACATGAGTTTTCTTTGAGCGCGAAGGGATAGCCTGCAGTCGAAAGTGAAATATTGGATTATACCATATGGTGGTCTTGTTGGTAAGAAATCTTTTTGGTATCAGCAGACAATTTGCAAGAAGGATTTCTGGTGGAAAACAGGCAAAAACTTGCTACATGCAGAAAAGGCGTATTTTCTTTGTTTGAGGAGGAATATCCTGCAGTCGAAAATGAAGGATGTGATTGTACCATATAGTAGTACTATTGATAAGGCTTCTTTTGGTGTACAAGCTTACGATTTGCAGGAGAGTTATCTGGTGGAAAACGGCCAAAAACTAGCCAGTATACATGAGGTTTCTTAGTGCGCGGAAGGAGAGCCTGCAGTCGAATGTAATGGATTTGATTTTACCATAAGGTCGTATTGGTAAGTAATCTTCGTGGGTATCAGCAGACAGTTTGCAACTAGGATGTCTGGTGGAAAACGTAACAAAATAGCCAAATACAGTATACACGCGTTTTTCTTTGCTCGCTGAAGGATAGCCTGCAGTCGAATGTGGAAAATGTGTTTCTGCCATTTGGTAGTCTGATTGGTAAGGAATCTTTGGGTAAATAAGCGCATGATTTGCAGAAATGGAATCTGGTAGAAAATTGGCAAAAAGTTGCTAATTACAGAAAACACCGGTTTTTCTATGCTTAAAGAAGAATAGCCTGCAGTTGAATGTGGGGGTGTTTGGTTTGGACTTTTGTAAATAAATTATAATATTGTAGCTTATAAATACATTTATTACACATAATAAATAAAAATATTTTTGATTGGAATTACCCATATACTACAAAAAATTTGACAATATTTTGACATTTTAAAAAATCGTCTGCTAAAAGTGTCTGCCACTTTCAGCTTCATGAAAACAAAAGAAAATCATGATGTGCCTATTTTGAACTTCATGGCTAGTAGTTTTCGGTATTTTATTAATTGTTTTAATAGTCACCATAAGCCTATATTTTAAATTTCCAGTATCAAACCTATTGAAACAATTCGGCAACCAAAATATAAACACTCTTTGTCGTCTGTATATTTATATTTCGTGAACTGTTTTAAAATTGACAATAAAAATCAAAAATTATTCTAATCTGACAAAATCTATCAATTACTTCAAAATTTAACAATTCATCCACCTGACTGCAACATTCTCCGCCCCGTAAAAAAAAACTATTTTACTATGCTATCTTGCATAATTTTGCTACAGGGCGGCGAAATATACCGGTGCTTGTATGGACGTCTACCACTCGAACTTGTCCGTCTTTTCCGGGAAATATTGAATCCACCTTTCCAATTACCCATAAATTTCTGGGAGTATTTGAATCAACAATCAAAACGATGTCTCCAATTTCTAATTGTTTTGAATTAGATATCCATTTTGCTCTTCGGTTTAATGTGGGTAGATACTCTTTAGTCCATTTAATCCAAAACAAATCCGCTAATCGTTGTGACTTTCTCCATAATTTTCGTAACTCCTGTTCTTCAAATTTTCCTGGACAAGGAATATTTCCTGAAGATCCCATTAAAAAATGATTAGGTGTAAGACACTCCGGATTAGCAGGATCTACAGAAACGTGTGTCAAAGGTCTACTGTTTACAATATTTTCAGCTTCCATAAACAAAGTTAATAACACTTCGTCTTTAGGAGCTTCTTCTTTTAAAATAATAGACAGAACCTTTTTAACCGATCCAATAAGTCTTTCCCAGCAACCACCCATGTGAGGGGCGGCAGGTGGGTTAAAATGCCATTCAATTTTATTTTCTGTCATTGCACACACCATTTTTGATTGGTCTATATCCTGTAAACTTTTACGAAGTTCTTCACTTGCTCCTCTTAAATTTGTTCCATTATCAGAGTACAATGCCTTAGGAGTACCTCTTCTAGCTGTCATTCTTCTTATGGCCATAATAGTAGAATCCGTAGTTAATGAATGTGCGATTTCCAGATGTATTGCTCGTGTCGTCATGCATGTAAATAGCACTCCATACCTTTTTTCTTTATGTCTTCCTACTGTTACAGAAAGAGGTCCAAAATAGTCTAAACCTGTATGAGTAAATACTCTCATGCCAGGTGTAAGTCGAATAGACGGCAATTGGCCCATTAAAGGAACTTCTGGCTTACTTTTCCTTCTTCTGCAAAAACAGCAAGTTGCAAAGGCGTGTTTAACTGCTGCTCGGCCATTAATAATCCAGAATTTAAGTCGAAATTCATTTAACACCAAATCTATCCCTTGGTGACAAAACTTTTCATGGTAATATTGTACTAGTAACTGGGCATATCTATTTTTTGGATCCATAATTATCGGATTTTTAGTAAATTCATTTAAACATGTCGCTAAATTTGTCCTTCCTTTCATTCTTAGTAATCCATTGTCATCTATATAAGGTGATAATTTTAGTAGACGTGAATTTTTATTTAACTTTCCAAATTCTTTTATTTCGTTTTTGAAGCTTTCATCCTGACTTCTTTTTATACATAATATTTCTGCTTTTTCTACTTCTTCGACCGTTAATTCACAAAGTTTCTTTTCATTACTTAAAAGATTGTTACAGAATCGAAGTATCCAGGCCGTGCATCTAATAAGTCTTTGCCATTTTGAAAATCGTTTGACATCTGGTAAAAAATCTTCTGTTCTAACCGTAAGGAAAGTATTTACCGTCTCTTTTTGTTCTTCGTCTCCCATTACCTTGTCTTCGTTTAATTTATTTTCAGGCCAAAAAATTTCCTTTTGATATAAAAAATCAGGTCCTTTATACCAACGGCTATTAGTAGATAAGTCTATATTAAAATTAAACCTTGTAGCCTCATCAGCAACATTTTCTTTCGTAGGTACATAACGCCAATAGGATTCAGTACTTGTTAACTCTTGAATTTCTCCAACTCTATGGGAAACAAACGACTTATAACATTTACCATCACCTTTTAGCCAATAAAGTACTGTCTGCGAATCTGACCATAAGTATGAAGCTGTAATTTGAAGTTTCAACTCAGTTTTTATTGTAGCTAACATTCTACTACTCATTAGTGCGGCTTGTAGCTCTAGTCTGGGAATAGATATTGGTTTTAGAGGTGAAACTCTTGCTCTTACAGATATAAAAGCAACGTTTATATTATTACCTCTAACAACTCTTAAATAGGCCACTGAAGCAAATGCTTCTTCACTTGCATCTCCGAATATATGTACTTCTATTTTGTCAGCAAAAGGTATCTCAAAAGAATAACATCGTGGGATTTTAATAAATGGAATATATTTTAAATTGTCCAACCATTTTAACCATTGCTGGTGAATATTTAAAGGAATACTGTCATCCCATCCTATGCCACATCTCCATATTTGTTGAATTATTATTCTGGCCTGAATAGTTAAGCAAACCAGGAATCCTAGGGGATCAAAAACAGACATTGTCAACTTTAATACATCTCTCTTGCTAGGTACTTTTGTTCCATTTAAAATATCATCTGGGACTTTATAAAATTGCATTTTAAATGTAAATTCATCTGTTTATACATCCCACCACATGCCTAACACTCGGTCACCTTCATATTTATTGAGTTCTTTACTTTTATCATTTTCATTGCAAAACTTTTCCGAAATAGCTGAAGAATTTGAGACCCAGCCTACAATTTCAAAACCACCTTATTTATTTAACTCTATAATTCTGGATACACGATTTATTGCTTCTTCTTCATCATTGCAAGAATCTAGATAATCATCTACATAAAAATTATTCGTTACTTCTGGTAACATTTCATTATACTTCTTGGATTCTTTGGCATTAAGGTTTTTAACGAACTGTGCTGAACATGGTGAACACGTGGCGCCGAAAATCATAACCTGCATTTCGTATATTTCAACTTCTGAATTCTGAATCTGAGTTTTTTTGGATTTTGTACTCTAAAATGGGGCAGATACCATGTTCGAGGTCCCTCATGAACAGCTTCTTCCTTACTTAACTTTCTTGCGTAACCTTTTTTGACATAATCCTCAATTTTTAGGCAATACTGTTTAGCATAATTTTCGTCTTTCTTCATTTTTCGTTCTGTACATAATAACCTATTGTATGAATTATTTTTATTCTTTGGAAGTTTTATATCATCTCTTTTCCACAAGAGTCCTGTCTCATACCTATTTTGTCCATCTAACTTTATAGTAGTATTTTCTAATAAAAACATTGCCCTTTTTTCATCGTTACTTATCTGCAGCTTTTTAGAAGATACACCAAAAGATTCTGTTGAAAATGATTCCTTCACTAGTCGATTCAAATCATCCTCCCAACAACATATATGAAAGTTATATACAACATTTTCTGTAGAAGTATTTCCATGCAAAATCCATCCAAGATGGGTTTTCGTAGCTATAGGCATATTCCAGGGTCCCTGATACACTTTTCTTGCAACTGTTAGGTGAATGTTATCTTGACCTATTAATATTGTAGCTTTTGCATTAGTCATGTCGTTAATAGGTAAGCTTTGCAAATAATTATGGTCTTTAAAGTCGTCCATTATAATAGTTTGCTTTGGCAGATCTAGGTCTTTAATAGTTTTAACATTATTTAAGGTAAATACTTTATCTTTCTCATGTATTCCAGATATTTTTAAACTTACGGATCTAGAGTCATCATTATGAGAAACCAAACTATTTGTCCACTGCATGCAAAACGGTGTATTCTTTCCTTCTAATTGTAAACTTTCAGCAATGTCTGATCTTATTAATGTCGAAGTGGAACCCTCATCAAACAACGCATATGTATTTATAAAACCTTTAGGTCCTGCCAACTTAACAGCTACCATTCTAAGAAGTACATTGTTTCTAGAGCTTTTATTTAAACATACCATATTTTTTTTATCTTGTTCTGAATCTCTAAATTCTTCATTTTGACGAACATTTTCAGTGTCATTATGTAAAAGACTATTATGTCGTTTTTTACAGCCATCAATACCACATACTTGTTTATTTTTACAAAATTTTGTCCTGTGACCTTGTTTTAAGCAGCTGAAGCAAAGATAAGCTTCTGAAATTATGGACCAACGAGTATTAACATCATCGTTTTTAATTTTTGTACAATTTTCTACTTCGTGACCATCTTGTTTACAGTAAGAACATTCTTTTTTACTTTTTAAATTATCACATTCTTGTTTTTTAATAGATAAAACATTTGCATTTTTCTTTCCATGACATCTGTCATTTTCATAAACCTTTTTATCTGGTACAGTATAATCACTACAACTGGATGCAGCTAAAGCTATTTTTCTCATCCATTTAGAAAAATCTTTAAGGGTAAAATCTTTATTGACTGACTCTTCGGACCATCTTAGACGTAAGAATGGCGGTAACTTAGAAACAAGTTCTGATAATATTTGGGGGTTTTTCATATGACCTGTACTATCAAAATTCTCCATCGTGATCACTAAGTTTTCAATAACATTTGAAAATGGTAAAAATGTTTCAAATTTACCTTTTTTAGGTGGTGGCGCCATCCTAACTTTTTCCAATAGCTTTGATATTATCAACTGTGGCCTTCCAAATGTTACTCTCAAAGTTTCTATAATTTTATCAACATTTAATTTTTAGATTAGTAGAGGTTGTACAGATTCTCTTGCTCTTCCCTTAATGCTCTGCTGTAATCTTAAAATATTTTCGTCATTGGTTATATTATATAATTTTGTAGTCTCTTCATATTGACTTATGAACATAGGCCAGTCTTCTGGATTTCCATCAAAGAAATTTAACTTATAATTAAATTTAAAAACTTTTTCTGTTGGTTTATAATTTTCCTTTAAAATTGTACATATTTCAGTCAAATTTTCAGTTGTTAAAGTTAAAAAGTTATTCGTTTTTGTTGTTTGTGGTTTAGGTTTTAAAGATGGAGTATCAACAGTATACGTTCTTACCAAAATGATTTGAACATGCTGATTTAGTCTCTTCTGTGTTCCAATGGTCAATTTTATCTTTCAGCGTCATTTCATTTAAATCAATGTTGGTCATTACATAGTCATTGCTGTATACAGTTGAAGTTCTAGAAGAATCTTCTTTTAGAATTTCTTTTTGTAATCTAGCCTCCTGTCTAATTATTTTTTTCTTTTTTTCAATTAATTCTATCTCTAATTCCGAAATTTTTCTTGCTTCTTCCAATTC
>CAUEHQ010000235.1:0-40842 GCA_958510825.1 Brachypterus glaber | reverse complement strand
TTGGTCTGTGAAAATCCGCATTGGTTAGGCATGTTTACAACCAGCGAATTTGGTCTTTAAATGTTTGGGGAGGGGTACTGGGGGATTCGGTTATTGGACCTTACTTTTTAATGGGCATCTAAATGGGAATATGTACCTAAATTTTTTGCGTGATGAATTACCGGAACTTTTAGAAGACGTCACTAAATTTGCGAAATGACATAATTTTTATGCAGGATGGGGCTTCTGCTCATTTTTTTCATGAGGTGAGGACTTTTTTGGATGAGACTTATAATACATGGATAGGTCGTGGTGGTCAAATTGCCTGGCCAGCAAGATCACCCGATTTAACCCCGTGTGATTTTTTTTGTGGGGATTTGTAAAGGACAGGGTTTACCGAAAAGCTCCCACCACTCCTGAAAATATGCGTCAAAGAATCGTTGAAGCATTTAACGAAATAACACCGGTAATGCTTCAACGAGTCAGACATAATTTTGAAAGTAGGCTTTTTATGTGTATTCAGGAGGATGGGAGAACTTTTGAACATTTACGAAACGACTATGACAAACTACTTTACAAAAAGACAGATAGATACACAGACAGACTCAGACATCTAAACAAAATTAAATTGCTTTATCGTGTTAAAAATGGGGGCTTCTTATGTAGACGATGTGGGGAAGAGGATCAATGCAGATACATATTAACTTGCTGCTTGATTTGAATCCATTTGAATCGTGGAAGACTCGCAAAGAATTAGAATTATTTGCTAATAATAGATTTTGTGAAATGGCATTTATATTCCCATGATTCTCTGAAGTTAGATGCGTAATTTTGACCTTTTTTCATCAGAACTGGAGTGATTTGGGAAAACCTAAGGACTAACATGGATTTTTTTGAAATATTGTACAAAACAATTCTAATAACACTGAAAATATTCTAGAAAGGCGTAATATTTTGTAGATGTATGGAATTTGACACAATGATGAGTTAATTAATTCAAATATCATAAATACGTCTTGCGTTTCGCATATTAATAAAAAATATTAATAATAACTATCAATTTGATATTTTAACTTATGAGAATTATTCTTAGTATCATTTAAATTTTAATTCCAACCAAAATGTACGTAATTAATTACATACAATAAATTAATTGACTAAATTGCCCATAATATGACAGTTTTTTTCCTTTGTTCTTCTGTATTTGGTCTAATTTTGGTCTGGTTTGGTTCAAAAAAACAAAACAAATGACTAAGAACAAAAGCACGAAGTAGGACTAGATGAAGTGACCCTAATATGCAGGGCTGGACAGAGCCAGCCCGGGCCCCGGTGCAACTTTTTACTCGGGCCCCCATTTTTTCAAAACATTATTGTCCCATGCAGGCCTGCAGCTAAGGCACTGAGGGCCGAACTAAGCGCCGCAGTCGAAAATTTTTCCAAATTATGTTAATTTCTGACTGTTTTATTTTCATAGTTCAGCAAGCTTGTATGTAAAAAATAATAAAGTCTTAGCGCCGCAGGCAAAATTTTTTTCAATTTTGATAGCTCTGGCGCCGCAGGCAATTTTTTTACATATTTTAAGCTTTTGCAAGCTTGAACTAAAAAAAATACGTAGGTAAATTAGCCCTAGCGCCGCGGGCGAATTTTTTTACAAATTTTAAAACACTAGTAACAGTGCACTATTATTTTTTAGAAAAATCCAAAAAGGCTTAAGCGCTGCCGCGGCGAAATTTTTTCTATTGTTCATTTGGAACGAGATCTACTTATTTGCTCATTTTGACTCCTTATCGATCTGGGGGAGTATAAATAAATAAACTGTTTATTAAAAACTTCTGTCGCCGGACCCCCTTCGAGCCCGGGCCCCGGGTAATCTGTACCCCTTGCACCCCCCTGAATCCGGCCCTGCTAATATGAACCAGCTGCAACTTCATGCAACTGCGAGGGAAGGGGGTTCTTTACAAGCTAATTAATTATGTTTTTTAAAATCTCATAATTATAAAACATGTTTTATCATAAGTTGTCCAAAAGGTTTTATAATAACTTGCTTTACCAATACTTTCATTATGATATAGACTTGACTTTGTAAAAAAAACTGCTAAGATTAATCCAATCATACCAATTAAAAAATTTGATTGAGCGCAAAAAATCAAAATTTATTAGTAATTAAGTAATACACTCTGTAGTATAAAATACCCTAGTCCACAAGGTCCTTACTAAGTCTAAGTAAAAATCTAATTTATAACATTAGATTTGACATTTATTTTTATCGTGAACGTCATATTTGCAAACATTTATTTTCATAGCATCCTCTCTTTTACATTAGCGGGGTCATTTCATAATGCACTTGCCATTTTTTACCGTTTTCTAAAATTAAAAATTTAAATAGAAAACTATTGTTTTTAGTAAAAAAAACTATCATATGATAAAGAAATGATATTATTTTTTTAAATTTAGGCGTTAAAAAAAGTTATTATGCTAAAAAAAAATTCTGTTTGTTGCTCTAGCCTAAAAACAGAAAAAAGTACAACACTTTTTTCTGGCGTAAATTGAAAGTAACTAGGTCTATATTGACTGGTAAAAAATATATTTTAATAGCTTTGATAATAACGCCACAATTTGATTGATTTGTCTACCGTGGGACACCGTGTTTATACCGGGTGTTTCAGGAAGGTGGTTCACCCCCCTTAGTTTTTTTATACTTTGAGCTATCCAACTGATATTTGGAGATCATGCATAAGACAAAATTTGCGATTTTTTTACATATCAAACAACTTTTTTTCACTTCCGGTTTCACCGGAACTGACCTTAGCTTTTGATTTTTAAATGAGACACATTATATATTTTTACATATTTTGTCTTAGAAATCAATTCTGAATACAACCATATGTCACTTGTCAATTTTTGACAGGTCATGTCTTTTTATTTAAACCTAGAGTGCCTTGAATTGGCTTATTTGCTTAATTTTTGGTCTAGTTTCTTAAGAAAAATACTATTTTGATTTTTTTCCGAAAACTCCATTTTTGGTGCACTCTTAAAAGTTTAAAAGTTACACTTTTGCCCATAAGTCATTTTTTTTTAAATGGGAAGAGGGTGGCTCATTACTTTTAAATGAGAATTTTTTTGCGAACATTTTGATACTACACATGCATGGTTTATTTTAAGAACTTGGCTTAAAATACTAATTTTTACTATTCACTTTTTGTAATTGCATTTGCATTCAGATTTAATATGACAAAATAAAAACTGAGATGGCTTTGAAAAACAATTTTTAGAAATGTCATCCATCAAGTTTTAGTTTTGACAGTTTTATAGTTCATACTCTGATAGAGTTAAGATAAAACTTTCAAAATGCAAGCTTAAGTCTGAATGCCAATGTAATTACAAAAAGTGAATAGTAAAAATTAGTATTTTAAGGCCAAGTTCTTTAAAATAAACCATGCATGTGTACATCCTGTATATATACAGGTATTTGAAATAGCGTAGGAAATTTTAACAGGTGATTCTACATTTCACCTTTAAATGATTTTTTCTCGAAAACGGTTAATCCTACAGTATTACAACAAGAGCTTTTTTATGTATTTTGACCTGAGGAATCATATTTCAGAAATAAAAAGTTACACAGAAAAAAGTTTGGGGCAAAAAACTGATAAGCCCCCCCCGTTTCGCACACCCCTGGTTGAAATAAATACATGAAAATAACACATAAAAACGGGCCTTGGTAGGATTAGTTGACGTGCAAAACCTCGTTGATATATCTCAAAGGGTTCCTGAGTTATTAAATAAAAACCGATTTTTTTAGCCACTTTCAAAGGGGCGTAGCTCCCTTATGACGCATTTTTAGACATATGTTTATGCGAACTTTTTGTCATATTGTATGATGTAGAATCATCTGTTAAAATTTCCGACGCTATTTCAAATACACCGTGTATACAGGGTGAGTCAGAAGTAGATACATTAATTTGAGGAGGTGATTTTACAGGTTATTTAGAGTCTTTTGAACCCTATATTGCCTTATCCAAAAGTTATTAGTTTTGGAGATATTTGATTTTTTTAAGTTTTGGTTAAAAATCACGTCCAGGATTATATTTTTCAAAATTTCTCGAAAAGTATTAAGGATATTTAAACGATTCTTTTTTTATTAGTTAGTATACTTAGTGACACATGTCACGCAGTAATAGCTTTTCCAAAAAAGCTTTATAGGACGTCAGTACAACACTATAAAATTAATTTTTATTCGATGAGTTTGACGGCATGTTAAGTTCATCATGATTTTATTTTTTTATTTTATTATACACTTTGCGTGCAAATTGTTTAAAAAACTTTCTTGATTTATTACCTTTAAAATGATGTATAATATGTCAAGAAAAACTATTTTTTTTTTTATAGGAAATGTCACATTTGTAAGACACATACAGGTTTTAGTTTACGCTAGGATTAACAATTCCAGACAGGTAGTACGTGAAATAATGAGGGGTTGATGTATCATTTGTGTATAAACAATTACAGGTAATATTGAACTAATTACAGGTAATATTAAACTAATTACAAATAATATTGAACCAATTACAGGTAATTTGTTCTGGGATTATACAAATTAATCTTTTAGGTATTAGAAATTTTGTATAAATAAAGGCGAAATAAAAGTTCTATTCATTCATGATGCAACATTTTCAAATGCTGAATACGCTGATATTATGTTTGTATATGGATTTTGTGATGGAAACGCTACCAGAGCTCGACGGGTTTATCAAGAAAGGTTCCCACATAGGCGCGTGCCTAATGAAAGTACGACATACCGTCGTATTGCTGAAACCGGTAATGTTATACCAAGACCACGCATTGGAGCTCCTGAACTTAATGTAAATGTAGATGAAGAAGTTCTAGAAAGATTTGAAGAAGATCCAACTACCAGCACAAGAAGAGTGGCTTCTGAGTTAGGTTTATCACAAAGCAAGGTTGCACGTGTAATTAGACGGCCAGGCCAACATGCATTTCATTATACACCTGTCCAGGGTCTGGAGGAAGCTGATCCCCAACGCAGAATTAGCTTTTGCAGATATTTATTAAATGCTGACATTGATGATCGCAATTTCTTGAGGGGTTGATGTATCATTTGTGTATAAACAATTACAGGTAATATTGAACTAATTACAGGTAATATTAAACTAATTACAAATAATATTGAACCAATTACAGGTAATTTGTTCTGGGATTATACAAATTAATCTTTTAGGTATTAGAAATTTTGTATAAATAAAGGCGAAATAAAAGTTCTATATTCATTCATGATGCAACATTTTCAAATGCTGAATACGCTGATATTATGTTTGTATATGGATTTTGTGATGGAAACGCTACCAGAGCTCGACGGGTTTATCAAGAAAGGTTCCCACATAGGCGCGTGCCTAATGAAAGTACGACATACCGTCGTATTGCTGAAACCGGTAATGTTATACCAAGACCACGCATTGGAGCTCCTGAACTTAATGTAAATGTAGATGAAGAAGTTCTAGAAAGATTTGAAGAAGATCCAACTACCAGCACAAGAAGAGTGGCTTCTGAGTTAGGTTTATCACAAAGCAAGGTTGCACGTGTAATTAGACGGCCAGGCCAACATGCATTTCATTATACACCTGTCCAGGGTCTGGAGGAAGCTGATCCCCAACGCAGAATTAGCTTTTGCAGATATTTATTAAATGCTGACATTGATGATCGCAATTTCTTGTCTAGAATTTTGTGGACTGACGAGTCTAAATTTAGTAGAGAAGGTATTACTAACTTTCACAATTTGCACTTCTGGGCACAGGATAATCCACATATGACACGAAAATCGAGTTTCCAAAGAAAATTTAGTGTAAATGTTTGGATGGGTGTACTTGGCCGTACATTGATCGGTCCTCACTTTTTACCAGACAATTTGAATGGTGAAGCTTATGAGGAATTTTTGAATAATGTTTTGCCAGAATTATTGGATGATGTTCCATTAGAAAATAGGCTTGAAATGATTTTCCAACACGATGGATGCCCAGCCCATTATAGGTTCGCTGTTCGACAGTTTCTAAATGAGAGGTTTCCAAATCGTTGGATTGGTAGAGGGGGACCGATATTATGGCCACCAAGGAGCCCTGATTTAACACCTTTAGATTTCTATGTGTGGGGGCACATAAAAGACAGGGTCTATGCAGTTGAAATAACCAACAGAGACCAGCTAATTGAACGAATACAAGACGCGGCAATACACTTAAGGGACAACTTGAGTAATAGAATTACACGCAGTGAAATAAAAAAAGGGCACGATATTGCATAAGAAATCATGGTGGATACTTTGAGAATCTACTGTAGGCTTTATCTTAGTCAGTTAAAAATATTTCAATAAATAAATGTTAACTTAAAACTCTAGTATTTCACTCATTACCTGAAATTGTTAATCCCAGCCTAAACTGAAACCCGTATGTGTCTTACAAATGTGACATTTCCTATCAAAAAAATTTAGTTTTTCTTGACATATTATACATCATTTTAAAGGTTATAAATCAAGGAAGTTTTTTAACAATTTGCACGCAAAATGTATAGTAAAATTTAAAAAAAAATCATGATGAACTTAACATGTCGTCAAAATTAGCGAATAAAAATTAATTTTATAGTGTTGTACTGACGTCCTATAAAGCTTTTTTGGAAAAGCTATTACTGCGTGACATGTGTCACTAAGTTGTAACAACAATTATTATTTTCATTACAATTGTTCTATTTTCGTAATTTATTTTTAACAGAATTAATAATATCAATATTATTAATTCCATAAATCATAATATACTTTGAGTATACTATTTTAAATACACATATTGTGTATAATCAGTTGCATAACATTTTGCGATATTCTATTTTAAATACATCGCCTTGTATAATTGGTTGCATAATGATAAATTATAAATTTACATTTTAATAATTTCGTAACTTTTAATTTAAACATAAATAATTAAATCAAAACATTTAAACAATTCGATTAACTTTATTAATAAACAAATGTAACAATTTTATTCATGAATTATAACGTTTAGTAATTTTTATTACATATGTGGAACGCAGTATAAGTAGTTGTTTGACATATGACATACATCTATCTCTCTCTTTCTTTTCAATCTGAAAGCATGCAAGATGTGCGAATTTTTATAATTCTTTCAGTTCACCGGCTTATAAAAATGCTGGGTAAGTTTCATTTTAATTTAATTAATAATAGTTTATTAACTTATTTTCTTTTCCATTTAGTTTTACGTCTTGGCTTAATTTTACCTCTTGGTTTCATTTTACCTAAGTATTATATATGATGATGGTACATAACCACAATCAAACCTCATGGTTGCAAAAGGGCATAACCAAATATTTCATGAATAGAATTGATTCAGCATTGTTCCTGCATTGTCTAGTGATTAGGATACCTGGGTCTCACCACATGTAACTTTGGCAGACACCTCATTACCTCAAGTAAGATTACTCCATGATATATTTATTATGACTATCTCTCAAACTTTATCATAAACGTAGAAATGCAAAGATCAAAAATTTAAATATTTTAATTAAACCTTAATTAACAATTAGAAAACTTTATGCAAGGTAACCAATATAAATGTTTTAAAATCAAAAGTTTTAGATATTTTTATTTAACAAGTTTTGTTTTAGTTCTTGTCAAAAAATATAACTGGCGCTCTATAATGACATAAATAATATTTATCTATTAAATATAAACACCGTACAAAGTCTAGCAAAGAATCACAATTCCCCGAGAACACATATAATATAATATAACATCTAAATGCAACAACAAAACTAATATTCAGTTTTATAGAGTCTGGCTGCAAACAAAGTGTGCTGCAAAGTATACTAACTAATAAAAAAAGAATCGTTTAAATATCCTTAATACTTTTCGAGAAAATTTGAAAAATGTAATCCTGGACGTGATTTTTAACCAAAACTTAAAAAAATCAAATATCTCCAAACTAATAACTTTTGGATAAGGCAATATAGGGTTCAAAAGACTCTAAATATAAACATTTTTTAAAGAGATTAAAAAAGCTTTTATTTAAGCCCTAAATTAATAAAATTCAATAACAATAAATTTAATTGTAACCAAAAAACGCTAAAAATAAAAAAAATAGAGAAATGTGTAAAAAATATGGTCAAAGATTTTGACTTTTTGGCGGCAGTACCTACTGTCGATGTAAAAATACATAAAAAGTATCTGGTTTGTACATATATCTATGACATATAATTTTTCGACTTACCTAACGTCAGAATCCGTTCCACTAGAACAGTCTTCCGGTTTGACTATTTGATACGTGATGAAGTACTCCGGGTAGGCTTGCTCGCCGCGGTAGACCACGTATTCGGGGAAATTCAGGCCGCCAGCGGAGGGCCGACCGGCCACAGAGTGGTGGCCAGGCGGAGCGTGAGCCATCTTCATAGCGCTGAACTGCAGGAACGATTTACCTAGTGTAACTCTGCACAACAACAAATGCCTGAAAAAAAAATATTGAAAGCAACTGAAGCGGCAAGTGGATGAAGGTGTTATGTAACTTTTTTTTTCTATTCTTCGACTACTATAAGCTCATAATCAGACGCATTTTGAGTGTTCTTATAGGCCCATAAGAGGATAGTACTTTTTTTCTTTGGGGTTAGCACAGGGCAAATGAATATCACTTTTTGGTTACTTGCCGTGAAAAAGAGAAGAGCTGATTATAAAAGATATAAAAATATCATTTATCAACTCATATACAGCCTTGGTCCCGAAAGGGTTATGATGGTGAAATCCATTTTAGTTAACAAATGTTTATTTTCTAAGTTGATTGATTAGCCTTTGTAATTTATTCCAGAAATATATGGTCTAATTTGAAAGCACCGAAATACAACTTTTATATCACTCTATACAGGGTGTTCCAGAACGCGCGTAGAGAAATTTTAGAGGTGATTCTACATACAAAAATATGAAAAAAAGTTCCTATGAAGGTTGGTCCGAAAACGAGCCCTAAGAGAGTTACGCCCCTTCTAACTTTTATATCACTCTATACAGGGTGTTCCAGAACTCGGTAAGATAAATTTTAGAGGTGATTCTACATACAAAAATATGAAAAAAAGTTCCTATGAAGGTTGGTCCGAAAACGAGCCCTAAGAGAGTTACGCCCCTTCTAAGAGTGTACCTAAAAAAAAATTTTATGTCTTTTACCCTATTAACCACAGTAACGAATTTTTGCACATGCCTTAGCACTGATAAAGGCTATCATTTAATGTAATTTTTATTTGGTAATTTTAACCAGGGACGTGCAAAATAGGGGGACTATGCCCCAAACTTTTTTATCTGTATTTTTTTGACATTTTCACAATAAAATATAATTCTTTAGTTAAAATACATAAAAAGGTACTCCTAGTGTAACACCATAAACCCAACCGTTTTCGAGAAAATTGCAGTTAAAGAGAGTTTTTCACGTTCTGAGCATCAAAAATAGGAACTAAAAATAGCGCCAATAAAAATTTTAATATTTCAGGGCGATTCAACATTAAAAACTAATAAGAAAAAAGTTTCTATAAACCTAGGTTCGAAATTCAATTTTTAGAGTACTGCCGGGTCTCAAAAAATAACCCTTCCTAAGTGGGCATAGCTCCCTTAAAATCCATCTGTGAACATTTGTGTATGGGAACTTTTTTTATAGTTTTTAATGTAGAATCGCTTTGCATTATTAAAATTTTTATTGGCGCGATTTTTAGGTCCTATTTTTGATGCTCAGAATAGGAGTACCGTTTTTTATGTATTTTTAACTAAAAAATCATATTTTATTGAAAAAAAAATACAGACAAAAAAGGGTGGGGCAAAAAAGTGACTTAGCCCCCCCCCCATTTTGCACGTCTCTGGTTAAAATTAACAAATAAGAATTAGATAAAATGATAGCCTTTATCAATGTTAAGGCATGTGAAAAATTCGTTACTGTGGTTAATTATAAACCACAGTAACGAATTATTATAGGGTAAAAGAGATATTAAATAAAAACTCTTTTTTTTAGGTGCACTTAGTCTGTGCGGTGGCTGGCCCTGAGGCATGCCAACTGGTATACGGGGGGCCTGGGTGCCCTAGGGGACGACCTGTATACACCAGGCCTTAGGCTTAGACAAGTATAATTTTCCTTTAATGTTCATATTGTACATATTTTTTTTATAATAGACTTGTTAAAATTGAAATTGCGTTCGACTCGGAATCATGCTCTCGTTTCAGGCGTAGGTTCGAGCCCCGCTGGGACCACTTTTCAAATACGCACTTTTTATTTTTACTATAATACTGAGACCTGGTGTCTTTCGTAGGCAACTTGATTAAACACCCCCGGGGCTAAATAGCCTTGGGGTGGTTTCCAAGAAAATACGAAAGACAAAAAAGGGTCCTAGGGTTTTTGGTAAAAATATTGGTGGGTATTTTAAGGTCTTTTTCGCCCCTTTTGGGCGTTTTTTTTTTCGAGAATCCACCCCGCACCCCTATTCACGCACTGGCAACCCCGGTAGTGCGAGCCCCCGCGGGTATTGTCAAGCGGAATAGTTCCCGCTTATCTTTTTCTTCTTTTCCTAAAGCAATTTAGGGAAAACAAGAAAAAATTATGAGATCCCCTCAGTCCAACCACAAACCCCCCGATCCTCCACCCAAACCCATATCCCCGAAGAAATCGCACAAAAACCAAAAAGACCCTATGGACAAGCCCCTCAATAAAGACGACAAACAGACAGACAAAAAATCCAATATTCAAGACAAACACAACTCCCCCTAAAACATTTCAAGACTTGGATATAGACTCGCTAGGCATCACTGAAATCCTCTCCCTTATTAAATTACTAACTACGGCTTTCCAGAAAAAAAACTGGAAAAATAATCAACTACAAAACGACAGAACCGACACCTGAAGGCATTCCCGAAAAAGAAAACCGCAAACGCCCCGCAGAATCCGACTCTGATGAAAATCCTTTCACCCCTAAAGTACCTAATAAAAAAAACAAACCTATCAAAGAAAGAGACGTTGTTGTTGTGCCCCTCGACAACAAAAGAACCTGACGAACACGTTGTAACCCTGTTCACGCCCCCAAAAAATACCAATTTGGGGGACAAACAGCAACCTCCACCTACCCTCACGTGGAAACCTCCCCCACCTGCCCCACCTGCCCCACCTACCCAAGACACCTCTGAAGACGGAAAAATATCACCGATTACGGTCAAAATCACCGGAAAATGGTCCGATTTTTCGGGGGAGCTTCGTGGGAAAAACCCTAAGTTCTCAAAGGCACAATTTGCCAATGGGGCTTATAGGATCCACCCCATGACTCTCTCGGACTACCGGGCCATGACCAAATTTTTCCTCGAGAAAAAGTTGGAATTTTTCACATATCCACTGCCAAGTAAAAAACAGTTCCACGCCGTCCTCAGAGGCATCCCCACCAATATCGAGGTGTCCGAGGTCAAAGATGAGTTGGAGAAGGGAAGCTTTCACCCCTCGACAATTTATCGGATGACCAAAGGCACCGAGAAATCCCCTATTCCCCTTATCCTGGTCCTCATTCCAAAAACCGAGAAGGAAAAACTCATTAACACCACTCACCTCCTAGACCTAGCCATCAGAGTCGAAGAACTGCGCAGACGCAGTGGTGTCGGTCAGTGCTATCGGTGCCAAAAATTTGGACATGCACAAAGCAAGGTTAACGCCATCCCCGCTTGTGTTAAATGTGCACAACCCCATTTGTCGTCCGAATGCACCAAGCCTGTATCGGCACCCGTCACATGCGTCAACTGCGGCGGCCCACACGTGGCTTCTTATCGAGAATGTCCAAAACACCCTGCCCGATCATTTCAACCTCAAACAGCCCCCCCTACGATGGCACCTACCGTCCCTAACTTCAAACCGGTAACTACCGCTTTGTCTTACAGCAAAGCGGTAGCAGGCCCTACAACAAAAACCCCCACCCCTCCAGCAGACATCGCAGTCCCCGGAGTGGACTTGCTGAAGTCTGGCACAACTGGCTATGAGTGTTCAGAATGGCCTGGCCAATGGTAGCATTAATAGCTAGCCACGGTTCTACCAGACGCCCGGATAGGCTGAGCATTCTGGCCTGGAATGCCGCAGGTCTGAAAGACCGACAGAGAGAGCTGGGTGAGTTGTTCGCTAGACTTAACATAGATATCTGCCTAATATCCGAAACTCACTTTAACGGCTGCGAAATTCCCAAATTATAATACTTAAACCACAAATAGGGCGGGACCAAAGGGCGGCACAGCCCTACTGGTAAAGTCGAATACAGATCACTACCCTTTGAATCCGATAAAAACTAGCGTTCTGGAAAACACAGTCATTATGGTAAGAAAAAAAAAAAAAAAAATTAAAGTAGAACGATTTTGTATTTCAGCATATATATTTAAAATTGGCCTAGCGCTTTCGATCAAAAGATCATCATCAGGGCTTAGCTTCGTCAGAGCTTATTACAATAAAACGAGAGGTAATTTAAAAATATGGGGCCAAATTTTTTTCATTATGGTAAGGACGTCCACTGGGAATATCAAGGTCGTCTCAAGATATTACCCCCCGGGGAAAATATTCCACGCAGAAGACTACCATAAAATCCTTGATAATAACACGCCCACCATATTGGCTGGTGACCTTAACGCTAAACACCCGGACTGGAACTCTAGAGTCATAAATCCTTATGGCTCTAAGGTGAAAAGTCTTTCGGATGACAAGGGCTGGTTTGTATTCGGCCCCACTGACTACACACATTTCCCCAGGGACCTCAACAAGCAGCCGGATGTCCTCGACATCGCCCTATGTGTAAATATTGTAAATCCTATCTCAATTCAAACTCTAGCCGAACTATCCTCTGATCACAACCCCGTCCAAATTATCCTTGAAGGAAGGGTGCAATCTGACATAAGACAACGGACGACAACCCACTGGCCCACTTTCAAAAGGGCGCTACTGGAGACGTTCGGCAGTGTCAGAAGGGTCAACAATACAGTTGACCTAGACGAAGCTGTCGAGCATCTCCAAACCAGTATCACTACAGCCCTTAAAACAGCCACAAAAACTAAGACAGTCCCTATTAAACACCCCTACGATATCCCCTCCCCAATTAAAGAACTCATCAGCCAGAGACGGAAAGCCAAAAAGCTAGCACAGCGCACCAGACTACCCCCAGACAAAGCGACGTACAACCGACTAAATATCCAAGTCAAGACCGCCCTCCGTGACCTCGACAAGGACCAGTGGCAAGACAGGCTCGCCACCCTTAAACAGGAGGACGGGTCTGTCTGGAAAACGGCAAAGACCCTAATCGGCAAAAAAAGTAACACTATCCCTCCTGTCTAAATTAGATAAAAAACTATGCCTTCGATAACTCTCTAACTTAGCATATAGCGACTTTAAATTAACGAAAACAACACGAGCGATAGTGGACTGCGTAGGTTGGGGGTGTAGAATAAGGGCGTAGAAAGGGAAAAAGGGATGTCACTACCTTGGTTTGATGCAGCTGATGTTCCTGTGCACAGGGCGGGATTCTTCCTGATGATCATGTAGTTAGGATAAAAATGGTGCATGGAAACGATAAATTTTTACGGCCACGAATAGGTTTTCCGACAAATATTTGTAACAACTTTTCGAATATTAAACGACGATTTTAAACGATACCGACATCTTTCACGAACGATTTTATAGTTCCTTTTTCGACATTTTACAACGAACTATTGCTTCGCGGCAAATTAACCTAACTTAATATATGCGCATGATTCAAAAAATACCAACTTGATAATACTTAATCAAAAAATCACTAACGATTTGAATTTCAAAATAACGTATAAAAAAATATAATTAGGTAAATTAAACATACCACCGGCCAAAATATCACCCGGATATTTTAACCATAAAAAAATATACCAAATACCAAAAAATACGATTTCCGAAAAAAAAATAAAAATATAGCGAATTACCCGATTCCGAAAATAAAAAAATAAAATTCAAGTCAAACAATACAAGATCATTAGTCTTCTCCATCTGGGAGAGGACATCATTTTTTAGCAGGCCTCTGCAATAGGCCATCCTTGGTTTTTACAGTTACATTTCGAATAACTCCGTCAGAGCCAGGATGCACCTCGGAAACACGAGCTAAACGCCACTGAAGTGGGGGAATGTTATCCTCCTTAATAAGGACCAAACGACCAACCTCAATAGGGTTAGTATTCGAATTCCATTTATGGCGTAGCATCATAGAATTGAAATAATCACGATGCCAAATAGACCAAAATTCTCTATGTATACGCTGTATCATTTGCCATCGAGACAACCGATTTAGCTTACATTCAAGCAAATCATCTTCAGGGACGCTATTCAAAGGCGCCAAGGTCAAGAAATGGCCTGGAGTCAAAGCCGAAATGCTCGAAATTGGGCGCGAATTACAAACCGCTTCTATTAAAGTCAAAACGGTATAAAGCTCCTCGTAAGTGAGCTTTTGATCCCCGATTACACGAATTAAATGTTTTTTACAGCTTTTAACCGCAGCTTCCCAAATACCTCCTTGGAACGGTGCGCTAGGAGTGATAAATTTCCATGATATACATTCATCCTTAGCTACGTTTTTCATCAACGAAATAAGCTCTCCATGAGCAGCTTTGAAGTTTGTGGCATTATCCGAGTACAAACAGCTTAATTTTCCACGACGCGACACAAACCGTTTTAAGGTGGCCAAAAAACATTCAGACGAAAGGTCTGTTGCCAATTCTAAATGTATTGCCTTCGTAGACATACATACAAAAACGCAAATATAGGCTTTAATAAGCTTAGCATTACGAAGCTTACTAGCTTTTATATAAACCGCACCGGAAAAGTCAACGCCCGTATGCGCAAATGCTTTAATCGATTGGGTTACCCTAGGAACGGGTAAGTTTCCCATAGAGGCTCTAGTGGCTTTGGGTTTATTCGAAAGCACGTTTGACATTTTGAAATTACACGAAAAATTGCCCTTTTGGATGACAATATCCAATATTGGGATGACCCTACCCTGAAAATCCGAGTCATTTTTGAGAAAATGACAACACGGCAACAAGACCCAGAGGTTGTCTCCGATGCCGGGCGCGGCCGTCGCCGGCTCCGTAGTAAACCCGAACGAAAAAGGCGAACGGGCTCGGACGGGAGTGCGGATGATGCGTAGGGAGTGGTCGGCTGTCCGTGATCTTATGAAGGGTGCGCTTTGTGAATTTATGTCGGTACGTCTGTCTTTGTTAATTATAGTTAAACATAAGGATTTATTAATTTGTCCAAGGTAAATATCATATCACAATCTATCTCAAATCAGTTACACACGGTTTCAGTATGTTTAAAATTGTTTTAAGAGAAATTTCATCTTATTACGCAGTTTGCGTAAGATGCATTTTCAATGATATATTTTCCTGAAAGGTTTTAGATGCACGAGGTTAAATTGGTCATGCCATAGATAATATCTTGTAAGAGGAGAACCTTATTTTACTTAGGGAAATATAATCATTGCATTCCTATAGGGATTGAATCAGGCGGGAAATTGTGGTATGATTTTTACAACTGGTTTCTTTGTTCTGAAAGGGCGCCAATATCTGATCACGTTATTAGCTTCCGCAAAGGGGAAGTTCCACGTAAAAAGGTCTGTTTAGGTTTTTTTTTCAGGTTATTTACATTTCATGCTAATCGTTGCAACTTCAATATTTTAAACGTTATCGAACAAAACATGCTACTTATTAAAAACGAAAATAATAACAAAAAGAAAACAAAGAACAAATATTATATTAGAAAACAAAAGGAAACGCATGCTAAATTGAATCGTATTTATTTTAACTAACATGTACATATTAAGGTGTAAATTTAAAGGTGGGTTTAGCAAACTGTCTAAACTTCTTTTAAAAATAAATAAGTGTTGTTTTATACACGCTGGTATCAGACTGTGTGCTTTGAGTTCTGAGAAGAATGTACTAGAGCGAGAAACGGAGCCATGTGAATGAACTAACTGTCTATTCGGTTTTAAATGGCGAGTTGAGCAAAGGAAGCCGAAACTTAAGATGAGTATTAATTTTAAATCGGGCGCCACCCGATTTACAATTTGCTTCTACTTATCGGTTATCTTTATTTAAATGTAACTGTTGGTTTTATAACTACAGTTTAAACAATATTGTGGTTTGTCTGTCCCATTTATTTCAAAATAATATTGGGTTTTCTGGAAGAGCATAGGAACACCTTCGTTGGTGGTAAAGCCTAGGCAGCCGATCAAAAAATGAGTTCCTGGCTTCCGGACTAACTCGATCGAGAGATAATATATACTATTTTATTCGATATGTATGAAATAATAAAAAAATGAAAATGTCACAAACAAAATAACAAAAATAGGTAAAAGCCAAATAAAACAAATATAAAAAAAAAGAATATTCAAAAGCAGAAAGCAACAACCATCGCCCTTATTTGTTTATTTATTTTATTGCGTATATCTCTCACTACATATCTTGTGCAACCAGCTACTTGAAACCGGAGTACCCTACAGTGCGCCTCCCCACTATAGCAATAATCGCCAAGGCAGTTGTTTTTCCTACCTACTATAGAGATATTTACTAATTTCCTTGGTATTAAATGGGGCACGCGCAAGAAGCTCTCAAAACTCAAACCACTTATAAAACATTTTACTATTCCTTAAAACGACTTTTGTTTGATTAACGCAGTCGTCCCTCCGAAGTGACTGATCGATTTCGTGCTTTTTAGCACTCTTCAGAGCCATATATCGGTAGTAGGGACAACTACGAAAATCAAATCCTTTCCATATATCTCTATATAGAGTTTAAAAATCGTTGTAAGGAAAAGCAAAAACAGCTAGCGACATCTACTGCTAAAAGCAGAGACTGGATAAACCTATCGACAGTCCAAAACAGGAAGCAGTTATTGGTTTCAAGAACCTATCGCACGCTGTCGATAGGGGGCAGATTAATTAATGCCACGGTGGACATTGCCGCCAATTGAATCCTAAACGCTAGGAGGTCACCTTTTACAGTGGTATCTGAATTAATAAACTAAATTTAATTGTTTGATATTTACAAATTTAAAAAATCTTTATAAAACATTTTACTATTCCTTAAAACGACTTTTGTTTGATTAACGCAGTCGTCCCTCCGAAGTGACTGATCGATTTCGTGCTTTTTAGCACTCTTCAGAGCCACATATCGGTAGTAGGGACTACGAAAATCAAATCCTTTCCATATATCTCTATATAGAGTTTAAAAATCGTTGTAAGGAAAAGCAAAAACAGCTAGCGACATCTACTGCTAAAAGCAGAGACTGGATAAACCTATCGACAGTCCAAAACAGGAAGCAGTTATTGGTTTCAAGAACCTATTGCACGCTGTCGATAGGGGGCAGATTAATCAATGCCACGGTGGACATTGCCGCCAATTGAATCCTAAACGCTAGGAGGTCACCTTTTACAGTGGTATCTGAATTAATAAACTAAATTAAATTGTTTGATATTTACAAATTTAAAAAATCTTTATAAAACATTTTACTATTCCTTAAAACGACTTTTGTTTGATTAACGCAGTCGTCCCTCCGAAGTGACTGATCGATTTCGTGCTTTTTAGCACTCTTCAGAGCCACATATCGGTAGTAGGGACAGCGTGCAATAGCAGTAGATGTCGATAGCTGTTTTTGCTTTTCCTTACAACGATTTTTAAACTCTATATAGAGATATATGGAAAGGATTTGATTTTCGCAGTTGTCCCTACTACCGATATGTGGCTCTGAAGAGTGCTAAAAAGCACGAAATCGATCAGTCACTTCGGAGGGACGACTGCGTTAATCAAACAAAAGTCGTTTTAAGGAATAGTAAAATGTTTTATAAAGATTTTTTAAATTTGTAAATATCAAACAATTTAATTTAGTTTATTAATTCAGATACCACTGTAAAAGGTGACCTCCTAGCGTTTAGGATTCAATTGGCGGCAATGTCCACCGTGGCATTGATTAATCTGCTCCCTATCGACAGCGTGCAATAGGTTCTTGAAACCAATAACTGCTTCCTGTTTTGGACTGTCGATAGGTTTATCCAGTCTCTGCTTTTAGCAGTAGATGTCGCTAACTGTTTTTGCTTTTCCTTACAACGATTTTTAAACTCTATATAGAGATATATGGAAAGGATTTGATTTTCGTAGTTGTCCCTACTACCGATATGTGGCTCTGAAGAGTGCTAAAAAGCACGAAATCGATCAGTCACTTCGGAGGGACGACTGCGTTAATCAAACAAAAGTCGTTTTAAGGAATAGTAAAATGTTTTATAAAGATTTTTTAAATTTGTAAATATCAAACAATTTAATTTAGTTTATCAAACCACTTAGTTTGATGCATGTTTAATTTGTGATTAACTATATTTTAATACTATATTTGTAAAACCTACCCACTTTCAGTATTTATTTATAAAAGTTTCAGTTTACCATTTATCCCTGCGTTTTTAAGTTATTGTTAAAATATAAATATTTGAAAAGAAAAGCTTAAGGAGGTTTTCTAAGTAGGAGACGAGTTCTTTCCTCTTTAGTAACTTGAATGCGTCTCATTTACTTTTATAACTGCTACTCGCTCTCACCTTTGTTTGATAGTTTTGTTTTACTGTCAATTTATTGTCTGTTTGTTTTCATGTAATTTAATTAAATAAATGGCAGTTGTAAAAGTTATCCTAGCCTTTGATTTACCCATTCCTCACTTAGTAGCGTCAGAACAAACAGCTTAGAACCTGTAGTAGTAGCCACCTAGGTAGCGGGGTCCGGTGTATACTCCACCACCACAGGGTAGGGTCCATTTTGTTCATTAGTGATCACGAGCCATGGGTTTACGGGTTAAAAGAATTGGGTGATTACATTACAGAATTTTGGTGCCGTGACCAGGATAGTTGCCTAGACTGACCAAAGTAGAGGAGTGGGAACATAGGCTATTTTCGTTCTCAAGTATTGTGGGGCTTTATTATTTTTTTTTTGAATGTTTAACTGCCTTAAAATGTATTTTTTTTAGATTCGAAACTGATTGGAATAGTATCCGACTACGTAATGGAGGCAGCTACGGGTTCGAACCCCACGAGGTCCGATAAGTTATCGGGTTTGTTGGGTTTTGACCAAGACGGTGAGCCGGTGCCAACAAATCCAGTTGTAAACAACGTACCCAGCGTTGCGGGAACAAACCCTATTGTTATCCAGGGACCACCTTGTACGAATGACCGAGCCCCCGAGTTGGAACAACTCAAAATCTTGATGCAACAACAGACACTGGCATTCACTACATTTATGAACAACCAGCGTGCGATCAACGAGACCTTGCTAAGCCGTTCGCAGGTCACACCAGATGACGCAGGTGAGAGTATCCCTTTTCCAAGACGTTCCTGTTGGTTTCGGTTCCCGTAACTCCCAGACACCTCCTAGGGTTGAGGTCCTTTCTAACTCCACCTTTTCCCAAAGGTCTGTGGGCCCCTTATACCTCGAATCTCCATACTATCATACTCGTGGCTCCTCTAATCCCCCAGGGTTTATAAAAAAGTTAACTACTTATTTTGATTTAACTAACACTTTAGAACAGAATAAAGTTTTGACCGCACGAGAATGCCTTCGGGGTGCCGCCGCCGAGTGGGCTCATTTAAAGGGGACTACATGGACTAGTTTTGGGGACTTTGTTCAAGATTTTCTTCGACAATTTTGGTCCAGCGAACAGCATGAACAGGAGCGGGAACGGTTAGCGGGGTACACCTATGATAGTTATAAAGGCACCCCTATGTCAGAATATTTTTTATACATGGTCAATGCTTATCGACAGTTTGATCCCCCACTCTCTGATTCTGCTATAGTGCAAAAAGTAATGAAAAAAATCCCCATTAATATTCGACAGTTGTGGACGGTGGTTTCCGATCGTAGCATCGATGGTGCGTTTAGGTTTTTGGAAAGTCAGGTTGTGTTGGTTCCCCCTCGAAAGAAAACCAGGCTAAATGTTACTCCAGGCACGGCTACAGCGGTGGTTGTTGAGCCAAGTCCTGCAGTATCCGGTGTTGTTACCCCTAATTTCGCTAGGCCGCCTCCCGTTGTGGTACCCCATGGATGGTCTTCTCAACCGGGAAACTTTTACAGGGAAAACTAAAGGGGGTGGTTTTCTCTAGAGAATTTGCTAAAACCCCTTCGTTTCCTTTCATAGATTTTGTACCCGCAGGCACACCAATTTCTTCGTCGGTTTTTCCGGACAGAGCCTAAATACCTCATGGGACTTTCAGGGTTTTTAAGCATTCCTGTTTTAGCCACAGTATATTCAAAAGGTTTTCCCCTGATTCAATAATTAGGTTGGTCTTTCGGAGATTGTTTGGGTAGGAATGGTGTTGGTTTGGGCACCCCTTTGGAAGTGCTTAAACTTCCCTTTTATTGTACACTAGGTTATCAAAGGGTTAATTATGGCGATGAGGCGGACCTCATGATTTTGGACCAGGAGGTGGAGGACCATCCCAGCAACCAGAAGTTAAATTTATTACCTCACGTTTTTATTCGGAGTGGTGATATCAGTATCTTATCATTAATAGATTCCGGTTGTGAGATAAGTTGTCTGAGTGAAGAATATTTTCAGAAACTTAGTGGGAGGAGTGCACTTGCAGTTTTGCTGGTTTCTAGTGTGCAGCTAAGAGGGGCTATGGGCCAGAAGATTATCCGAATAAAGTATCAGGTTTGGCTAAATTTCACGATTGTAGACCCAGGTAGTAATTTTTCCCATGTTTTTTTGGTCGTCAAAAGTTTAGTTAGGCCCATTATTGTGTTGATTGGTTAAGCAGGGTCGACGCTGAGATTAGGTTTGGGGATCAGATATTGAAATTGGTAAATGAGGGGCGCGAATTTCAGGTTCCTTTTTATGTGCACACTCGTTGTTTTTTTCCTACTGTGCTGGACGAACCATCAGTAAACGTAAGACTCATTGGAGCTGTTTCGGAGGAGAAGGAGTATAGTTTCGGTATAGATATAAGCCAACATATAGAACCCATAGAAAATTTGGTAGCAAAAGTATGGCAAGTGAAATCTTTGAATAAGGATGAGCAGGACAAGTTGTTAGGTTTGTTGTCTAGGTTGCAGGTCGTGTTTAATAAGTACCCCTGCAGGACTCAGAAATACCAGCATACCATAAGGTTGTTTGATACTACCCCCTTTGTTAGGCGGGCATATCCGGTACCTTTTGGTCAAAGGCCAGCCGTCGACAAGATCATACAAGAATTATTAGGTTTGGGAATAATTAAGAGGGAACCGTCGTCCTATGTCAGTCCGTTAGTGGTGGCCGGTAAGAAGGATGGGTCTTTAAGAGTTTGTTTAGATGCGCGGTTTTTGAATGCTCGTATGTATGCTGATAACGATTCCCCTGTACCGCCAGAAGAAATTTTTCAAACTTTGCCTACAAAAATTCAATATATAACCATCGTCGATTTGCGCTCGTCCTATCATCAAATTCCTTTAAGTCCCGAGAGTTCTCAGTTTGTGGCGTTTCTGTATAACGGGAGGACTTATACTTACCAAGTTCTGCCTTTTGGCATAAAGTCGGCTGTGGGTTCATTCACAAGGGCGTTGGATACGATTCTAGGTCCTGAGTTGGAGGGATTTGTGAAGAAATATGTTGATGATATCTTAGTTTTTTCTTCGAATTTTGAGGAACATTTAGAACATTTAAGTTATTTATTTGAGAAGTTAGCGGATGCCAATATGACTGTGAATTTGGAAAAGACTAGTTTTTTTCAAGACCGCGTTAAATACTTAGGACATGAAATTTCTTCGCAAGGCGTGACTATGGATACCGACAAGGTAGCCGCTATCCAAAATTTTCCAGTACCTCGTACCGTCAAGCACCTGCGTGCATTTCTAGGTCTGTGCAATTACTATCGGCGTTTTCGGAAAAAGTATAGTTCGTCAATAGTTCCGTTGACCCGGATGTTGAAAAAAGATGAAAAGTGGCATTGGGGTTATGTGGAACAAGAGGCGTTTGAAAAAACGAAACGTTTGTTTCTTGAGGCGGTGTTACTCAAATTCCCTGATTTTGGTAAAACTTTTTATCTGCAAACGGACAGTTGTGGCGTGGCTTTAGCTGCCGAGTTATACCAGGTCGATTACGAAGGTGAACACTTAGTGTTGGGATTTGCGAGCAGGGTGTTGCGGGGTCCAGAATTGCTCTATACCGTGACCGAGAAAGAATTGCTGGCTGTCATATTTGGGCTGAAGAAGTTTAGATCCCTAATTCTTGGTTATCCTTTGGTTATAAGAACCGACTATTTCGCTTTGAAATTTTTAAAACAATGTAAGCTTCTAAATGACAGGTTGACTCGTTGGTCGATGTATTTGAATGAATTTAATTTCGAAATCGAGCATGTCCCGGGTAGGGAAAACATAGTACCAGACATTTTGTCCAGGTTTCCTCCCGAGCTCGGAGACACTTCTTGCTTACAACAAAGGTCACCGTTGGTCGCCAATTCTGGAGTATACTTTTTGATAGGACTTTTTGAGGTTAAAAATTTGGGAGAGATTAAGGTCTTATTTAGAAGTCTAGAGGAATATCAGCAAGGCGACGTTTTTTTGGGCCCAATTGTAAACTTTATGTTAGGAAACGCTACTGTGTTAAATTATCGCCAGTTTAAGATACTTAATCATGTCGAAGTTCACGAGGACATTCTGGTATATAAACATCCCCACGATCAAGGATTCCGATTATGTATTCCCGAAAATATGTTTGCTATAATTGTGAAAGCTTATCACGAACACTATAGGCATTTTGGAACGAGTAAGTTGTATTCAGTTTTGAAGCGATTAGTATACTTTCCGAATTTAAGGCGCTGTATTCATAAGGTTATCCGAGTTTGTGATGTATGTCAAAAGTCTAAATTTCCAAATCGAAAACTACTTGGTAGATTTAATCCCATTGTGTCTAAATATCCTGGGGAACTTGTTACCGCCGATTATTACGGGGCCATTGCCTGAGGGGCGTGGGGGAGTGGCTTACATTTTGGTAGTTATAGATTCTTTTTCTAAATTTGTGAAGTTATATCCGCTACGTCGTGCGCAGGCTAAAATATCAGTGAAGAAGGTAGTCGATGATTTTCACCTGAAGGTTCCAATAAAGACTTTGTTAACGGACCATGGTACTCAGTTCGTTTCAAACGAATGGCAATCAAAACTAAGGCATCATGGTATCACGCCAACTTTTTCGTCAATTCGTCATCCCGCCTCCAATCCCACCGAACGGGTGATGAAAGAACTTGGCCGATTATTTAGAACGTATTGTGCACATTCACATCCGAGTTGGGCAAATAAGTTGAAAATCCTTGAGACCCTTTTTAATAACACGCCACACCTAAGTACCGGATTTTCTCCTTTAGAAATTTTGCAGGGCGGGAATCCTCCAGACCAACTCACAGATTCCTTAAAACAGTTTCTCCCGGTTGGAAGGGAACTCACGGTAGAAGAAATTAAAAATCAGGTTCGGGAAAATCTGCGATCTAGTGCCAAACAACGTTCTTCTAGGAAAGTGGTCGGTGATAGGTTACAACTAAATGACTTGGTCCTCCTCAGAGAAAAGCCAGTGTCCAGTGCTGTGGATAAGATTATTTATAAGTTTTGTCCTCTGTTTTCAGGTCCGTACCTGATTACCAAAAACCCGTATCCCAATGTGTACTCATTAACTAACCCTACAGATGATAGTTTTAAGGGAAATTATAATATAACTAACCTCAAATTATACCACAGGGCCTCATAATTTTGGTTTTGTTGACGTTGGTTTATTAGTTTAATTTAAAGATTAGTGTTGGTTTTTGGTATGAAAGATTTTTTTTTATTTTAGTTACATAGTTTTGTATAAGGTCGTGCGTTCTCAGCTTTTAGTCTCTCGTTTATGGGGTGTTGTAGACGAAGTCGTTTAAAAAAAAAAAAAAAACAAATGTGTATGTGTATATATTGTGTTTTGTTTGTTAAGTTAAACTGGGTTTTAGTTTTGGGTTTATTAGAACGTCATGGGGTTGGTACCCTAAGTATTACGGTTAACCCATAACGATCATTAATTGCTCTTGTTTCTGCAATCAAGGGACGTGTGTGGGACTTTGATTTATTGTGTTTTTTTTTTGAATTGCTATCATTGCTTTGAAGGGATTTAAATCCGAAAATAGTTGAGTTCTGAGAAGAATGTACTAGAGCGAGAAAACGGAGTCATGTGAATGAACTAACTGTCTATTCGATTTTAAGTGGCGAGTTGAGCAAAGGAAGCCGAAACTTAGATGAGTATTAATTGTAAATCGGGCGTCACCCGATTTACAATTTGCTTCTACTTATCGGTTATCTTTATTTAAATATAACTGTTGGTTTTTTAACTACAGTTTAAACGATATTGTGGTTTGTCTGTCCCATTTATTTCAAAATAATATTGGGTTTTCTGGAAGAGCATAGGAACACCTTCGTTGGTGGTAAAGCCTAGGCAGCCGATCAAAAAATGAGTTCCTGGCTTCCGGACTAACTCGATCGAGAGATAATATATACTATTTTATTCGATATGTATGAAATAATAAAAAAATTAAAATATCACAAACAAAATAACAAAAATAGGTAAAAGCCAAATAAAACAAATAAAAAAAAAAGAATATTCAAAAGCAACAAAGCAACAACCATCGCCCTTATTTGTTTATTTATTTTATTGCGTATATCTCTCACTACATATCTTGTGCAACCAGCTACTTGAAACCGGAGTACCCTACCCTGCGCCTCCCCACTATAGCAATAATCGCCAAGGCAGTTGTTTTTCCTACCCACTATAGAGATATTTACTAATTTCCTTGGTATTAAATGGGGCACGCGCAAGAAGCTCTCAAAACTCAAACCACTTAGTTTGATGCATGTTTAATTTGTGATTAACTATATTTTAATACTATATTTGTAAAACCTACCCACTTTCAGTATTTATTTATAGAAGTTTCAGTTTACCATTTATCCCTGCGTTTTTAAGTTATTGTTAAAATATAAATATTTGAAAAGAAAAGCTTAAGGAGGTTTTCTAAGTAGGAGACGTGTTCTTTCCTCTTTAGTAGCTTGAATGCGTCTCATTTACTTTTATAACTGCTACTCGCTCTCACCTTTGTTTGATAGTTTTGTTTTACTGTCAATTTATTGTCTGTTTGTTTTCATGTAATTTAATTAAATAAATGGCAGTTGTAAAAGTTATCCTAGCCTTTGATTTACCCATTCCTCACTTAGTAGCGTCAGAACAGACAGCTTAGAACCTGTAGTAGTAGCCACCTAGATAGCGGGGTCCAGTGTATACTCCACCACCACAGGGTAGGGTCCATTTTGTTCATTAGTGATCACGAGCCATGGGTTTACGGGTTAAAAGAATTGGGTGGTTACATTACAATATCTTTGAAGCAATAAGTATTGGCATGCTTGCAATCCAGGGTGCAAATAAACTCTATGCACCTCTTCGATTAAACGGCCGACGAGTTTGTGTTTACTGGGTAACAATATTGGAAACTTTTGTTCGTACAACAACTTCGAATTTACAAGTCTACCACCGACCCTACACATACCGTCCTTATCAAGAAATAAACAAAGTTTGCGCATAGGCTTAGAACACAATTTATTATTTTTAATATTATCAATTTCTGTTGCGAACGATATACTTTGAACGTGTTTAACTAAAACTAACAATGCTAAATATAATTCATTTTTTGTAAAGTGATCAGAAGTATGTTTTTTACCTTTTAAACAATTTATGAAATGAATTACATAGGCTAATATACGATTTATTTTAGCTAAGGACGAAAATCTCTCCAATAAATGATCAAAAATATTTTCTGCGACGATATTTATTAAAGTAATTTTCCTGGTTTCGACAGTTAAGTCCAGGTCCTCTTCAGGCAACTGTTTTAGAGGCGAAAATAATAATTCCTGAGAGTTTATCCACAAAGGTCCGGAAAACCATAACGAATTATTAATCAATTGTGACGGAAAAATGCACCGGCTCGACAAATCCGCAGGGTTGTCTGCACTTTTAACGTAATTAAAACAGTCCGGACTAACATTTTCCTGTATTTTTGCCACAAGATTGGCCACGAAACTTTGCCAACGATATGCCGGACTTTTTATCCAGCACAGAGCGACTGCTGAGTCGCTCCAGGCATAAATCTTGTCGAACTTTATATACGGAGAACAACAGTCAATGACGTATTTAATTAAATCGGACAACAGTACCGCGGCCTGCAATTCAAGACGCGGAATGGAGACCGTTTTTAACGGGGCCACTTTGGATTTGGCTGTGACTAGTTTCGACGAATAAATATTATCCTTATCTAAAATCCGAAAATAGATAACTGCGGAAAATCCTTTTAAACTGGCATCCGAGAAACCATGAATTTCACACAATTTATATTCCTTTTCTAATAAAAAACGATTGATTTCGATTGACGATAATAAGGGTAGTTCTTGCATGAACTTACTCCACTGAGAGGCCAAATCCTCTGGAAGTGGATCATCCCAAGCTAACCCACGAACCCATAAATGCTGCATAAAACTTTTTGCATAAAAAACAACACAATTGACCCACCCTAATGGATCCCAAATTTTACTAATTTCCCCCAAGATAGTTCTTTTTGTAAATATTTTACAATCCGACGAAACTTTATAACTAAACCGATCCGATTTAGGTAACCAACCGAGACCTAAAAATTTTACGAATGGATCATTACCAAACGATACTGAAATTTGTTGCTCAGACTCTGGAATATTTTTTAACAACCCCGGCTCATTTGAAACCCATTTATGCAATTTAAATTGACCCATTGCTAGTAACGAAATAAGTTCTTTTTGCAGTTGCAATCCCGACTCTAAGTTCGGAACGCCGGTACAACAATCATCTACGAAAATATCCTTTTGAAGTACCGGAGCTGCTAGCGCTAGCTAGTTGCTGAATAGTGCGCAGCGCTTGAAAAGGACTACTAGCTAAACCGTACACGACTGTATTCAACCTATATTCACGAATAGGTTCTTCTGGGGAAAATCTCCACAAAATTCTCTGGTAGTCACGATGCGACGGGTGTATCTCAATATTACGGTACATCTGACGCAAATCAGTGACAAGGACAATAGGGTGTAAACGAAAAGTTAATAATATAGAACAAATGTCCTTTTGTAATTTTGGACCTACTAATAAAGTAGCGATAACCCGTTGCGGTCTTTTTGACCTGCGTCAAATACCACTCGAAACCCCTTAGGGGGTGAAAGGGTATCATCTGAAATTTCACTATTTTTCTTTACAGCAAAATGTGGAATATAATAACTTTTTGATATTACTGCTGTATCCGAAATTAACGACATTTGACCGGCATTTAAGTAGTCAGTCATAAAATTATATGCAGCACGAAAATTAGGTTCTTTATTTAAACGACGTTCTAAAAAATATAAACGACGCAAAGCAGGAGATTTGCTATTTTCAAAAATTGGCTCTGCATCTTTGAAAGGTAGAGCGACCGAAAAACGACCCGAATTGGTCCGAAAATAATAATTATTAAACGAATTTTCACAGTCAATTTCTTCTTGTGACAGAGCTTTATGATTAGGAATCTCCTCAATTTGCCAAAATTTCTGCAAAGTTCTATCGATTGAACTTTCAAGAGAGAGAAACGAATTTAACGAATTTACATTTTCCGTATTAGTTGAAGCCCTTCCTAACAAAACATACCCAAAAATAGTATTTAATGCGGTAGGTTCATGAGTACCACCGGTGATAGTACCATCCAGGATGATCCAACCATAGACATCCCCACCCAATAGCATATCCATAGGACCGGGCTTGTTAAAATCTGGATCACCATGGATTGAGGCATATTTGAACAAATATTAGGCATAACGACTGCCTCTAAATTTATTTATCGAACACCCTGTATAGTGCATTTTACGACACCTTTTGATTTCATGAAAACACCGCCCAGACCCTGAATATTTTTATTATTAGGTGAATGGCGTAAATTGAGACCCAAACGTCTAGTATAATTCTCAGTAATTAGTGTAGCTTGCGAAGCAGTATCCAAAATACAACGAACCTTTTGAACTCTACCAAACCCATCTAAAATACCGACTTGAGCTGTTCCCAACAAAACTGTATAATTTTTCGACTCAATAGGGTAGTCGACTGCCCGGAACCCTCCCCTACGATAAGAGCATTCGAGCTACTTTGCCCTGACGAATTTAATATTGCAGCGTTACCTGTCGAATTTGTAACGCCCTGATTCGATTTGCCAAAATGCAACATTTTGTGATGATTCCCACCACAATGGCATTTTATCGGCGAAGTGCATCCCTGCACCGAATGTGAGCTTTCAAGACATATTAAGCATAGGTAATTTCTTTTTACAAACTGAAATCTTTCGTAAGGAGTCATTTTATCGAAAATGCGGCAGAAATTTAACTTATGGACGTTGTTACACAACAAGCAACCAGTATTTCTATTAAAATTATTATTCGAAGTATCGACGACAAATGACGCTGGAGAGTTTTGTTTTGCTTTATATGGCGAAAACGAGTTTGATTTTTGTTTGTTAGGATAAGAGCATACTTTTTTACCCGAGAGTGCTTCAATATTTTCTAACGATTTACAATGATTTGTTAGAAAGACTTTTAATTCATCAAAAGAAGGCAAATCATCCTTTACAAAGCTTTCTTCAAATTTTGTACATATGCTAGTATCCAATTTTTTAAAAATCATATCAAACAATACAAACTCCACTTATCAACCGGCAATCCTAGAGAAGCTAGGGCTGCCGTATTTTCTAGTACGATATTTATTAAACTACGAAGGGCTGGTGCAGTATCTGGAATATGGTTTGGCAAATTACATATTTTATTCCAATATGCAGATACTAGCAACCTTTTATTTTGATAACGAGAAACGAGCTGATTATACGCAGTGGCGTAATTATTTGAAGTTAGGGGCAGCCCCCTCACGATAGAGAGCGCTTCATTCCAAACCGAACTGACTAAAAATTGGTATTTTTAAATTAGAGATAACTGGTTACTGCAGTGAACTAACGATTGGAATAGCTCAAACCAACTGGTCCATTCACTTTGATTTCCATCAATATTTATTTTTTGGTAATTTTATATTTTTCGAACTTGAACCTGTGTCCCTATTTGAACTTTCCCCGAAAAGTTCCGAAAATAAAACTTGAATACTACAATACGTTTCGTGAAACCCGGAACGTGTTTTAAATTCTTTTTCAATATCTTTCTTTTTATCCGCGGTAATAGCAACAGCGCCGCTGGAAATCAACTCCAGAATTTCTTCGCTCTTTTTCTCGCAAACTTTAAATGCTAACTCTAACAAGTTCTGTTGAGCTTTAAACTCCGGGAGATGAGATACATCGGTCTTTGCTAAATTTCCAACAACAAGAATTTTCTTTATACGACTTATATAGAATTCGCGTTCATGTGACAGAATATTATATTGATCCATATTGGATACAGTCCAAATTTCAAATTGATAAATTTATACTGTAAACTTTTTTTTTGCAAAGAACGATTTTTTGCTACTTTAAGTTTACAGAGTTTTTTATCAATAACCGACCGAACAATTTATACGAATTTTTAAATAAACAATTTTTACGACGAGAGTCCAACGAACGAAATGACCCAAGATTATTTACTAAAAAATCAAATTAAACGAAACCCGAAAGGTAGTTTAAATCCGGTGACGAAGGAACAAATATATGTCTAAATTAGATAAAAAACTATGCCTTCGATAACTTTCTAACTTAGCATATAGCGACTTTAAATTAACGAAAACAACACGAGCGATAGTGGACTGCGTAGGTTGGGGGTGTAAAATAAGGGTGTAGAAAGAGAAAAAAGGGATGTCACTACCTTGGTTTGATGCAGCTGATGTTCCTGTGCACAGGGCTGGATTCTTCCTGATGATGATGTAGTTAGGATAAAAATGGTGCATGGAAACGATAATATTTTACGGCCATGAATAGGTTTTCCGACAAATATTTGTAACAACTTTTCGAATATTAAACGACGATTTTAAACGATACCGACATCTTTCACGAACGATTTTATAGTTCATTTTTCGTTTGGTTCAACTTGATAATACTTAATTAAAAAATCACTAACGATTTGAATTTTAAAATAACGTATAAATAATATAATTAAGTAAATTAAACACCTCCCATAGAAACCCCTAGCGGTTTCGCAAACACCGATCAGGAGAAAGCCGAGGCCTTTGCCAACCACCTCGAAGACCAGTTCACCCCCTACCCCGTAGACAATTTGGTAGCCCACATTCAGGAGGTGGAAGAGACAGTAAGGGAGACTCTTGAGGCCCCTGTTGAGGACTCTTTCGTACTAGCCACTACTAGCGAGATACGAACCCTTATAAAGGCCACAAAAAATCGCAAAGCCCCTGGTTACGATGGAGTCACCAATGCGGCTCTTAAGGCCCTCCCCTCACTTTCCCGCCACCTGGAGGTTGGCCCATGTCATTGTCATACCCAAGCCCAAAAAAAGCAAATCACTTGTCCAGAGCTACCGTTCTATAGCCTCCTCCCCTCCCTCTCGAAAATCGCCGAGAGAGTGATTTTGAAGCGAATACTAGCCCACGCCGACCACCACGGAATTATACCTCAAACGCAGTTCGGCTTTAGGGCAGGCCACGGCACTCAAGACCAACTTTTACGCACTGAATCACTGAGGGCTTTAACCTCAAGGATGCCACAGGCCTGGTACTGCTCGATGTACAACAGGCTTTTGACAGGGTGTGGCATCCTGGGGTTATCTACAAACTCATTCGTTTCGGCTTTCCGGTCAGAATTATAAAATTAATCTGGTCCTTTCTAAAGGACCGGAAATTTAGGGTGAGAATAGGGGCGGTCCTGTCTTTGATCAGGGACATATTAGCGGGGGTAGCTCAAGGGTCAGTCCTCGCGCCCTTAGTCTTTCTGATATTCTTTTCCGACATACCAACCACCCCCAACGTTGAGAATGGACAGTACGCCGATGATACATCTTTCACCGCCAGATCGAGAGATCCCAAAATAGTTAGTAAAGCCCTTCAGTTACAGCTTGACGAAATGGCCGATTGGTGCGATTTCTGTCGAATCAAACTCAATCCCACAAAAACTCAAGCCATTTTATTCACACGCATGCGCACTCGCCTACCGGAGAGACTGGTATTGATGGGTGAAGTCATTCCTTGGAGTGACGACGTAAGGTACCTTGGCGTCACCCTAGACAAGTCCCTTACATGGGCAAAACATGTTAATAATATTGCCAACAAAGGAAGGGGGATGGTTTACCAACTACGCCCTCTTCTTTCAGGCCCCACTATGAACCTACGAACCAAGGTACTTTGTGTCAAAGCACTCATCCGACCAGTTCTCCTGAACGCCTGTGGTGTCTGGGGCTACGCCGCGCCAACGACCCTGAATCCCTTGGAAATAAAACAGAATTTGGCCATTCGTATATGCGCGGGAGCACCATGGTATGTACGGAATTCGGATATCAGAAGGGACCTGGAACTGCCTCCATTGACAGAGTACTTACGTACTCTGGCAATGAGGCAGATTCAAAGGGCCGAGGAACACCCCAACGAGCTCATCAGAGCCGCCGTTAACTATGCCCCTGATCGAAGACAAAAATACAAAAGACCTAAAATCATTCTACTAGACCCCCCCTAGTCTTACCCTACTTGTACCACTTTTTTATCTTTTTCTTTTTAAATGTCTTGTTACCTTTCTGTTTTTATTTATTACTTATTTATTAACTATTTATTCTAAATGTTGTCTCTGTCTTTAACTTTTAATTAGCTTTAAGTACCCATTCCCCAAAAAAAACCCTACTAACCCCCTCTATTAATACGTTTTTTCTTTTATTCTAATAAATTATGTTTCACCCGACCGGAAAGCCACCCATGTGTTCACGTATCTATATTTATTTATTTATTCTTACTCCTGTCCTAAATTGTATTTATGTTTCAGATTTTAAAATAATACTAACGTCCCTCCCCACCTATCCAAAAAATACATCCCCTCTAACCATCCCATTTTTAGCCATTTTATTTATTAAAAATTATATATAAAAACGATTAAAAAAAAAGGTTCTGTAGAATCCGTTTTTTTTTGTTGTTGTCTGTTTTTCGTCTTCGATGATCCGCTTTTTAAAACTACACCCAAGCCAACCCACACCACAAGTACAACAAAGACCCTCCAACATGGAGTATCATCATTAAAAAAAAATATTTATGACAAACAAAATTTACGTGCGCTGGGCAAGAGAGCACGGCTCTGACCCGGCCCCCAACCAACATGCACTCGAAGAAGAAGAAGAAAATTATTCAGTGTTTTGCGAGTTAGTTCACGTCACATAGTTCGCCGAAAGTAAAATAAGTTTTAAGTATCTGTTCAAAAATGCAAGTGACTTTTATTAATATTGCATTTTTGGAACTTTTAACTGTTGAAATGAGGAGTGCCGGATCAAAAGCCGATATCTGCACTAAATCACATTTTTCGGCACAGAAATTAATTAAAATTGTAGTTGATTCTGATAGTAGTAAGTAAACAATATACATAATATCATTGAAATAAAATTTGCTGTAAATCAATAGATAATTAAAAAGCTATTTGAAGATGATTGGGTTTTGATGCGGCACGTGCAGATGGCGGCTTTTGATCCGGCAAAATTAACATATTACAATATTTCCGTTAAATTTTTTATATGTATTTTTTAGGTTGCTGAGTGTAAATATGATAATAAAAATGTTCTAACTCCGGGAGGGGGGAGGGATTTTTTTTTTAATGTTTTTAATATTTTCGTCAAAATTTGGAGTTGTTTTTATAAGATTAACGAAACTGAATATGATAATAACTTCACCCCGAGGGAGTGAGGAATTATTAATCTTAAAAGTTTACAATATTTTCGTGAAAATTTGTATACAGGGGTCACTTTTAGGTCGCTAAAAATGAATCTGTTTATAAAAAAATCTAGCCCCAACCCCTGGGGGCAGGAGTTAATTATTTTTAAATGTTCACAATAGTTTCGTAAAACATGGTATATTAGGGTTTCTGAGGTAGCTGAAACTGAATCAGATGATAGAAAAAATGCTTCACCCTCGGAAGGCGGGGATAATTAATTTTAAATATTTACATTATTTTCGTGAAAAACGGCATAGAGGGGTTATGAGGTAGCTGAAACTGAACCTAATAATAACAAAATTCTAACTTCACTCCCTGAGGGTTGGGGGGTAATTTTAGTGAAAAATGGTATATTGGGGTCTATATGCCAATTTTGACGAACATATCAAAAACATTTAAAAATAATTACACCCTCGCCCCTGCGGGGGTAGATCTAACTCGTTTAAAAAAATTTGTTATCAGATTTAATTTTAGCAACCTCGAAAACCCCTATATACCAATTTTCATGAATATATTGTAAACATTTAAAAATAATCATCCCCCACCCCTGGAGGTGGAATTAGAAAAAAATTATTATCAGATTTAGTTTGGTCGACCTAAAAGACCCTTATATACCAATTTTTAGGAAAATATTGCAAACATTTAAAAGTATTTACCCTCTCACCCCCGCGGGGGGGAAATAATTTTTTTTTATTATCAGATTCAATTTCAGCAACATTAAAAACACCTATATAGCATTTTTCAAATTATTGTGAAAAAATATTCTATTTTTTATTTTTATGTATTTATTAAATCAAGACATTTCCTCAGCTTAAGCAGGGAAAGCAAAACAGCAATACAGAGCTCCAGGACCCATTTTATAAAAAAAACAAGAAGAAGAAGAAGAAGAAGAGTATAACCTAAAATTATTTCTCCGATTCTTTTATATTATTTTTTTTATTAAATAATCAAAAGTTTAGTAATATGGTTGACTATAAGTGAGTACAAACAAACGTAGCAACAATCATGACATCGGGATCGGACACCGATGACCCGGATCCGAACAATGAGGATCGCAAGAAACGCGGTGCCTCCACGTCCCCATTGATGGGATTTTATGCAGATGGGTCCGCAAGATCAATAAAAAAAGCCAACAAAGGAACAACCTCAATCGAACCGACCAACTCAGGGATCCCACAACACCGTATCCCAAACCAAACAAACACTATGAAGCAACAATTTAAACACCTCTTCTATATCAGCACCGAAGCAATCATAGATCGATTAAAAATCGCATTAATCTGGCAAGCAGAAAACCCACGCTCTATGGACATAATTAAACAAACGCGAAAAGGCTTTTTGCTCCAAACCAACTCGGAAAAAAAACAAAACAATCGATATACTAAAAAAACTCAAATAAACAATAAAATCAGAGACTTTTCTGAAACCCAACCAAACAAAACAATACAAAACCCAACAAATACGGGGAACATTGGAAATGTCTCCTACTGCTGCGTAATAACCAACATGGAAGCGGAAATAACCGATGAACAAATAAGTGAGCATCTAACAGTGATGCAAATAAACCACAGATACTGCAAGCGCATTATTATTTTACATTACGAGTAAGCCAATATCTTTCATCAGAATAATTACCTCCTGCCCAAACTCTTTCCAGAAGATCATGAAAGAAGGAGTCTTCTACCTAAGCAGCCATTACAGGGTAGTACCTAGTAAACCGACCCCCCCCAGTCGAAAGTGCCTAAAATTTGACCACAAAACTGAAGACTGCTCCACTCCATCCAAATGCTCCAAATGTGGGGAAAACCATAAAACCACAACCTGCAACAGTGCACTTCCAGTTAAATGTCAGGCATGTAATGAAACAGACCATGAAGCCTGGGCATTTAAATGCCCAAAAAGACCAACAAAACCAATATAAGGCATTCCAAATGTACAAATAAAAACCATAAACAAAAAATCAGACGAAATTGAAGAAGACATCAAGAAAAATTCAAGAATTCACAACTTTATCACAATCCATGACCACATTATAAGTACCTACGTTAACAAACTCAACAAACCAAAGAACATAGACCGAGAGGAACCTATACAACGCCTTAAAAAAGATTTGTTTATCAGTTTAACATAGAAACTACAGTTAACTTTATCGGTAGTAAGATTTATGTCATCATGATAGACAGAAATGACCCAGATGCGATCTCACCTACTAAACCTTTAGGTGTTAACAATGTCCAAAACACCATATAACTTAAACATACTTTACAACAACATCTGTAGCTATGCCGCAAAAAAACACCTGGTTAACCACATTATTGAGAAGAACGATATAAATTGTACGCCAGTGGTTAAAACAAAGACTAAACCAATACACTCTATCTCTTACAGAGACTGGGATACAGTCTGTAAACATGGAAACGTGGTAAACATAAATACGAGAGGTGGATGTCTAACACAAGGACACCCGCGACTTAAAATCACCAAATGCAACTCCCCCACTATTAATGATCCACGTAATGGAGCACGGCACATCAAAATTCCTTTTCATGATGATTTTCTAAATATTCTACTTATTTATGTACATCCAAACTCGAACTTTGAACAATCAGTTTTTAACAAAGCAGCACAATTTAAATATGGAATCGTGATTGGTGACTTTAATAATTCTCCCAACAAAACCAAACACTTAAAAGCCTTTCTAGACAACAGCAATTATACAAGAATAGAGACACCACCCACATTCCTTATGCCAAACAACCCGGATTCGACACCAGATAAGATTTTGTTTACAAAAAATATTGAAAATAACTTTTTGAAAGTCAAGCTTAGTCCAGACACTGGATCTGATCACCTTGCCATACTTATATCCTTTCAAATGGACAGGATACCTAAAAAAGAGAAGCCAACAACAATATACAGATATGACAAGAGTGACATGAAAAAGATTAATGAGGATCTTACCTCTTATATACAAACAAGAAGTAACGCTTTTAATAAGGACGAGATTATCCACTTTAATAAAAAGCTTTCAGAGGTCATAATCAAGCATACACATGAGCATCCACCATTTATAGTAACCCTGATTAAACAGAAGAGAAGATTCTATAGACAATATATAGAAAACGGAAACCGAGGTCTTAAAAGGCGAATCAACTCAATGGCAAAAAACATCCACACAATGATTAAACAGTATGAAAAACATAAATGGTTAGAAACTTGCTCTTAAATCAAAAGACAACATGGAAGATACTTTTTTCAAAAAATTAAAAGGCTGTCGAAATTTAAAACAAGGAAAAAAATACCTACCATAGTGGAAGACAACGTCCAATATGCTTTCAACGAGGAGAAAGTAAAAATATTCAGAAAACACTTCAAGAAGGCTTTTTCACCTGAAGAAAACAACTTCTACGATGAAACTCACCACCAAATGGTAAAAGAATGGTACAATAATCACTTCATGGTCAACTCTCCCCCTACCAGCCACAATATTCAGGACGATGCATATTTCGCTGCACTTTTACATCAAAAGAAAAACACATGCCCAGGACACGACAAAGTCCCTTGGAATATCTTAAAAAGACTAGACCAAAATATACATACCCACATTAAAAAAATATTTGAATTTTGCCTAAATCACGGAAACTTTCCCCAACAGTGGAAAACAGGAGAGGTAGTTGTGATCCACAAACCCAATAGCGACAACAAAAATCCAAAAAACTACCGGCCTATAACTCTGCTACCTGTCTTGGGCAAAGTATTTGAGAAAATTGTACGAAATCAACTCTTGGAACAAGTTGGCCACAAAATACCCAAGCATCAATTTGGTTTTAAGAAAAAATGCTCCACAACTCACCCACTTACAATTTTATGTTCAAATATCCAGTCTGTGAAACACAGAAAACTCAAAATGGCGGAACTGTGTCTAGACATTAACAAGGCTTTCGACACTGTTTGGCATGCTGGACTCCTATTCAAACTTTTCCATCTGGGAACCCCAAACTACCTTCTTATACTTATTTAAAGCTTTTTAGAAGAAAGAATTTTGAAAATAAAAATTGAAGACACACTTTCCGAAGCCTTCTCCCCCCAACAAGGAGTGCCGCAAGGGTCCGCTCTTTCACCCCTGCTTTACAACAAATAAATAAATAAATAAATAAATTTATTCGTCAATAATTTTACAATTATTTTGTTCTACATTGTGTCCATACCCGTAAGTCCTTAGGGGCTTGTGTGGGCTTATGGTAGATAATAATACATAATAGATATACAAGATATGGTTAATTTTATGGTCTCGAGTTTTGACTAGACAAAAAATAAATTAACAACCAGATATAAATACAATTAGGTTTCTGGGCACCCACCAAACACGAAGCTGTTACAAATACCTATTCAGATAATAGGTGTATTTTATTACATATATCTAGGTAGTTGTGTTTTGTCCATAATTTAATTTTTTTGGTATACAGATAAAAATTTAGATTTTTTATGTCTACAGGTAAAAGGTTGTACAATTTGGCTCCTATGTAGCAGAAATTTCTTTGAGTAGTTGTGAAGTAAAATTTAGGGACCTCTACATTTTTTGGATAAGTTGATCTTGTTTTATGTGAATGTATAGTATTAAAATTAGAATTAGGGCCAGTATGTTTAAATGTTTTTTTTAATGATGAGACAATGAAAAGTTCTCTTATTCTTAAAATGTTACTATCATTATAAACTTGTATTTTGGGTTTGTTAAGCATAACTTTGATAACAAATTTCTGTGTGACTATAAGTGGTTGTAGTAAGGTTTTACACGCTGAGCCCCATGCAATAATAGCATAGTTTAGGATAGATTCTACTATAGAAGTATATACTATTTTTATTAATTTAGTACTTACAAATTTCATAAAACTTATAAATGGTTTTTCTGATTTTCTTGACCGTCATATTAATATGCTCGTCCCATTTTAATCTACAATCCATATAAAGGCCCAAATATTTTGTGACCGTTTTTTGGGAAATTACGGCTTTACATTTACAATTTTGATGATAATTGTTAAGGCAGTCTTTGTTGTGAATTTTAAGAGTAGTATCAGTAGGAGTATTTAACGAATTTAGTCCAAAAGCAAGATAGTGAGTCTTTTCGTAGTTTAGTGTTAATAGATTGTTATCGAGCCACAGTTTGAGCTTACTAAGGGCAGTTTCCATATCTTTTAAAACCTGATCCCAACTATCACCATTTACCAGTACTACGGAATCATCAGCATAGCACACAATTGTGACATTGTGAATTGCTTTAATGAAATCATTAAAATATATCAAAAAGAGCAAAGGCCCAAGGACAGTGGCACCCCATACTCTACCATCACTGCTCTACTTAAATGACCATTTATTTTTACCTTTTGGGCCCTGTTAGATAGGTATGACTTCATGAGGTTGAAGGTATTACCCCTGATTCCCATGTCATGAAGTTTGGCTAGTAGAATATGTTGTGACACAGTGTCAAATGCCTTGGCCAAATCAAGAAAGGCAGCAGCCACCTTAAGTTTTTTATTCAGTGAGTTAAAAAATTCAAGTACTTCACAAATTGCGTCCCCTGTGCCACTGCCCTCTTTAAATCCAAACTGCCGCTCAGACAACAAACCATTTTTGTTTAAAAAATCAATTAATCTTGCTTTAATGCACTTTTCCACTAGCTTACTCAGCGTACTCGTAAGTGCGATAGGTCTGTAGTTCTGTACACAACATCTATCCCCTCCCTTAAATATCGGCACTATAATAGAGGACAAACGTATCTGGGTAGACACCGGTTGTGAAGATAAGATCAATCATATGTGTTAATGGTTTTAACAGAATTTTGTGATTTAATTTGATTATTTCTGATGATATGTTATCTTCATCACCAGCACTTTTTGTTTTGAGACTATTTATTTGAATGGTCAGTTCCTTTTCACTGATTGGCTTTAAGACTATTGAGTTTCTGTTATAGCTTTTTTTGGAAATTGAAAGTTATTTTTTTTTAATGTGTTTAGCTAGCTTTTTACCTACTTGCGAGTAATAATCTACAATAAAATTTGCAATGTTTTGTTCTCCCACTATTTCAGTTCCCTCATCATTTAGTTTCTCAATATTAACATGATTTTTCTTCAGGTCATTGGTAGCCTCTTTAATCACCTCCCAAGTTCTTTTCATGTCCCTGCCACATTCTTGTAATTTATTTTTAAAGAAGTCATTTTTAGTTTTATTAATTATTTTTGTCAGTGTATTACGATATTTTCTAAAATTCAGGAGTGCTATCTCATCAAAAGGATTTTGAATTGATATTTTTCTTAATTGGTCTCTATTATGGAATTTATTATACCATTGGTTATCCATTGTTTTCGTTTTTTGTACCAATTGTTCCGGTTTTTAATTTCTGTTGAGTCAGTTAAGCAATCCTGAATTATTAACATTGTTTTGGGTATATAGTTCATTCCAGTTTGTACTGTTTAGAGTATCGGTTAATTTTTGTAAATTAACTTTTTTAAATGTTTTATTTTCATTTTCTGTTTGTACATTAACAGGCAGAGACATTTCTAGAACTATGGGGAAGTGATCGGTCAATCCCGAGGTTATCACGGCCGAGTTTATTTCTATATCAGAAAGATTTTTGGTTCTAGTGAACAGGTGATCAATACAGGATTTAGTTGCCCCTTCTACTCTAGTATGTTTATTCATCCTAGAGACGAAGCCAGCACCTGATAAAATATTCAGATAGTCTGTAGTTTCACTAGAACCAACATCTAGCAGATCAATATTTATGTCGCCCGTGAAAACCTCGAAATCGGGTCGTTCTCCAATGTCCTGAAGCAAAAGATCGAGATTTTTTATGAACTGAACTTTACATGTTGAGGGGATTCTATAAATAGCCAAAATACTAAATTTTAACTTACATTTTTCCAACGTAACATGAAGAAACTTACTTCCGTTGCATTCTCTTATTTTACCATTAGGTTTTAAAGATGTCCTTGCATAGACCACAGTCCCATCGCACTTATTTACAGAGCTGTTATTGTAAAACATATCGTAACCCTCTATATGGAATTGGGTATCATTATATACATGACGAGTCTCAGAAAGAACAATTATATCGAATGAGTTGTCTATTGTACCTAAAAAAGTCCAAACCAGGTTATTAAACTTTTTATTAAGACTCCTAATATTTAAATGGATAACACTAATGCTGCACCTAGTTGTGGGGGAAAATTTAAAATCTTTTAAATTATCGCTGATTTTAGCTTCGTGTGTTTGATGAGTGTCCAGGATATCACAACTGCGAATTATAGGCTATTTTACATGAAATGTACAAAAGAGGGGGATAAAAACATATGAAATTAAAGTTAGACTAGTAGTTTAGATATATCATTTTCATTGTAGATCCTGATTTTATCACAGTTGTAATTTTTCCTTATATATATCTTGCCTCCCATAGTCCATACATATTTATATCCCTTTTCGTACAGAGCACGAGCCTTTTTTAACAATTCTCTAAGTTCTTTTGATAGGTCGTCATTTAGAAAGATATTGTTTGTTCCAGTAAAGCCACATTTGTCGCTAGTAATTTTTCCTTTTTCTCTCCTGCATTTCATTAATGATTGTTTTTCTTCAGATGTTTTGAACGAGATTGAAATAGGTGTATTTTCTTTAGAATTGATTAATTTAATATCACTTATGTTAACTCTGTATTTGGGATCAATATAGCTGAGGACGTTTAGTGCTCTCTGTTTTATTTCTTCTGGATGTCACCACTTGAACATTTTAAACCATCATTATAATATTGTTTTTCCGCTTTTCATATATTTTATTCTCATTTTGTCCTTGCAAGCTTGTTAATTGTCTAATTATCCT
>CAUEHQ010000234.1:0-35574 GCA_958510825.1 Brachypterus glaber | reverse complement strand
TTTTAAGAAAAATAACTGAATAAATTATTTAAGCAATTCTAAAAAAGATTAGGTAAGAAATAGTTTTTTGCGCTTCTAGTAGAGGCCAATGATTTTTTTTTTGTATGATATCGCATTTTGTGGAGCTGAAGATAGAAAAAACTTACCTACGAGTAGCGCATTACGTTTTTCTCACTACCAAGGAGTTAAAATCTTGTTTTATTAATATTTTTGAGTGTTATATGTATGAAAATTCAAGGAATATTTTTTTTATAGAATCACTCTATAAAATTTAAAATTATTATTATTATTATTACACTTAGATAAAGAGTTAAGGAAAACCTATAAAAGCTCTTAATATATTATAAATAGTAGTCTTTGGTCTAGATGTTCCCCTGCGGTAAGTGCAAAAAAAAATATGAGTAAAAAAATAAATAATTGGCTAAACGGCGGTATAATGATCCAAAGTGCGATTGTATGCTGCTGTTAGGCCGTTTAGTCAGATGCCGACAGCAGCCCGACGTTGAACCGATGTAGTATTTTTATTGTCATTTGCCATCATTTTGCCGACCAGATCAGACGTTGTCCCAACGCCGGGCTGACGCCAAAAAGTGAACCCAGCGAATTTGTTAAAAAATCTAAATCGCTTCTCAGTATTTCTTTTTGTGTAGCGTAATTCATTAGTGGACCCTTTATAATAGAAATATTTATTAAAATTTGTTCCTATGCAACCTAAATGACACATTTTACCTATGAAAATATGATGACAGATTTGCCAAGCCTCAGACGTATTTTTGGAAAAATATATCAAGAAAATCTAAAATATATAATTATAAAATATTTGTCGATGTACCAAACCTTGTTTCAACATAATCAAGCAAAAATCTAACAGAAAATATGCAGATAATTAGCAAATACATGGAAAATGCCAGCATGTGGAAGTTTCACAAAGTTTTAAATTTTTTATAGAATCACATGTAAGTAAATGATAATAAAGCCTTTTATGTAATATTTATCTTGCCTGTTCTTTAATTAATAGAGTATAATAAACTTAAAACGGCTAATTAAGTTAATATTTACGTAAGTAAAAAATAACCTTAATATACGTCAAAAAATCTATCATAAAATTAGATTTTTAAAAGCGTTTTTCTCCGAAGCTGGTCATTTAATTTGGCTGCAATTTTCCTAATTTAATGTTTACCCCCGAAATTACAAAATATCAAAATTTGAGGCGTTTGACTGAGGCCCAGGAACCCCCCTATATGTGTGCCAGGTTCTTTGTTTCATAAAAAAAATAAGCAACTTTTTTTTAAATGTCCGTCCGTCCGATGTAACGATTTTTGTGTACACGATAACTCCAGCACGAATTATCAGATCGACTCGAAATTTTCAGGAAAAATTAAGTTATATGAGTGGAAGATCCCTATTGTTTTTCAAAGTAATCCCCCCAAAAACAAAAAAGTTATAGGGGGTTAAACTTTTTTTAAAAGTAAAAAAAACTATAATTTTCCATAAAATAAAAAAAAATGATAATTTTTGAATTTTTTTTGAATTTTTTTTTTATTCTTTTTATTTTTTCGTTTTTTTTTTTGCAAAAAGAAAATTAAAAACAAATTAAAAAAAGTTTTTTTCGATTTTTTTTTAATTTTTTTTTTTAATTTTCGTTTTTCAAAGAAGATCTTTTTTTATTTATTTATTTTTTTTTAATATATTTTTTTAATATTTGGGAAATATTTTTTTTAAATATATTTTTTTAATATTTGGGAAAATGCAATATACCATTTACTGTGAATAATATATAATGGAATGCATTAGTAGCATTACATATCTTCACGGGTTGTTTAAATATAAACTACGACTATTGGTTCGTTCATAAGAAATATTAGCTAAACAAAATAACCCAGATAAACAAAGACCATGAGCTAATATTATAATTAAAGAACCTAATATTCCTCAAATATTTAAAGTTAAAATACCTGATAACACTATACCTAGATGAGCAACAGAAGAATATACAATTAATGATTTAGTATCTCTCTGACGAATACAAATTAATGAAACAACCAAACCACCAATTATACTAATTACAATAAAAAAATAATTAATTTTTAATCCTACCTCTAAAAATAACTGCATTAAACGTATTAACCCATATCCACCTATGTGGAGCTTTAGGTAATTATAAATGAACAAAAAAAAGGTATTTTAATAAAGAAAATCATATTTATACATAATGACCTTATTTCTGAATAACCCTGTATAAAGCGAAAAATGCACATCAAGGACATGGTGATAACTCTATTTCACAAAAAATGGACATGGTGTCCTTTACCTCTGGGGTCCAGATATATTTTATTGTAAATGTTATGAAACATTAGAAGAAGAAAACATAAGAAATATTAACAAAATAACCCAAATAAACAAAGACCATGAGCTAATATTATAATTAAAAACCTAATATTCCTCAAATATTTAAAGTTAAAATACCTGATAACACTATACCTATATGAGCAACAGAAGAATATCAATTAATGATTTAGTATCTCTCTGACGAATACAAATTAATGAAACAACCAAACCACCAATTATACTAATTACAATAAAAAAATAATTAATTTTTAATCCTACCTCTAAAAATAACTGCATTAAACGTATTAACCCATATCCACCTATGTGGAGCTTTAGGTAATTATAAATGAACAAAAAAAAAGGTATTTTAATAAAGAAAATCATATTTATACATAATGACCTTATTTCTGAATAACCCTGTATAAAGCGAAAAATGCACATCAAGGACATGGTGATAACTCTATTTCACAAAAAATGGACATGGTGTCCTTTACCTCTGGGGTCCAGATATATTTTATTGTAAATGTTATGAAACATTAGTTTTATATGAACTAGTATTGTAAATGGAGGTGATGTTATATCCAGTGGATTTGCATAGAGCGGCGGCGGAGAGTATTCTTGAGGATAGTGGCAATGTTAGGAACCGTGCTTGTGAAGTAAATCTTACCTTTTATTCTATGCGGATGCTGGGTGAGATGTCTGCAGCCACTTTAGATGGATGCATTGATGATCATTAGGTTTAAAGCGGTGAAGCGTTTATTATAGCGGTTAGCACATTATAGCACATAAATTATACGGTATGCGATCTGCGGCGGTCAGTCTGATACTCATGATACTACAGTTACTACTTTTTCGTTGGTCCACTTCTTGCACTTTTTTAGGGAAGAAAAAACTTTAGCAAGCAGGGCGCGATAAATAACTTTATTTATTGAGCGGGTTAATGACCTTAATTATAGCATTTTAATTAAAGTATGACATTAATATATTTAAATGAATTTTAAATATGAAGATTGAACATTCCGGCCGCCTTTACAAACTCCAGTTGTAAATAAAATAAAATAAAAATGCGAGCGGAACTTCAAATTATAAAGCCTAAAACTAACTTATAAAGACTAAATTATATATAAAATTAAATGCGGTGTAAATAAATAAAACTAAAACAAAATTAATAATTTAAAACTAAAAATAACATGCGTAATGGAAAATATTTTTACTCCATGTGCGGTAAAGGACATATTTTTACGACTGGGCGTTTAAATATGCCATTTTTTGTACGCACTGTCACAACTCTGACAAAGCCCATTCGCCACTGAAGCGGCGGCGTGATTTCGTTATTTAATAAAACTACAGTACCAACGCGAATGGGAGGAGAATCTGTAGTCCATTTGGTCCGTTGGGATAGCGAATGAATGTACTGGCGGTGCCACGATGACCAAAAGTCCTGATGGAGGCGCTGCAATAGCTTTCACCGTGAAAAGCGATTTAAAGCGATATCCTGTAAGTTAGGTTCTGGTAAGCATGTAAGCGGCTACAAAGTCAAAAAATGACCTGGAGTAAGAACTAAGGCGTCGTTTGGGTCTGCAGCAATCGAACAGAGAGGGCGACTGTTCAAGATAGCCTCCACTTGGGTCAGCACGGTATACAACTCTTCCTAAGTTAATACCTGCTCACCGATTACGTGAAATAAGTGTGACTTGGCTGATTTAACTCCAGCCTCCCAAAGACCCCCAAAATGGGGAGCCCCTGGGGGGTTAAAATGCCACTCAATTTGTTCGCTCTCCGCGGCGGCGGCAATACACTCATTTATCTGTCTGTGTGCACCAATAAAATTTGTGCCCATGTCGCTGTGTAATTGGCTACATCGGCCTCTGCGCGCGATAAATCTACGCAACGCGGCGAGAAATGCTTATGTCGATAAATCCGACGCGAGTTCAAGATGAATTGCCTTAGTGGCGTACAAAAAGGCAAATATATGCTTTGAGGCGTTTAGAGCCTCTATTACGGCTGATTAAAATGGAAAGAGGCCCTGCTTAATCTACCCCCACTACTGAAAAACATTTAAGTTGAGATACGCGGAGAGGGGGTAAGTCACCCATTTTGAACTGCGGTGAAGTTGGATTAAGTTTCCAACAATTTAAACATTGAGATACAGTTTTGCGTATAACGCGTTTAGCAGCGAGAATCCAAAAATGTTGCAATAATAAATATTGTAGCGTCTGTGCACCAGGGTGTACGTATTTCTTATGCGTTTCTTCTATTAAAAGTTCTACGAATCTATCTTTACTAGGAAGTAATGCATGATGTTTTTGTTCAAAGGGTAGGCTCAAATGCCTAAGGCGCCCCCCCACCCTAACGATATTGTTAGAATATAGAAAAACATTTAATTTGCGGAAATCTTAAGGTAAAGGCTTATTTTTTAAGAGAGCGTCAATTTCATCTGAAAAGTGTATAGCCTGAATCTTTTAAACAAGTACAAATAAAGCGGAGTGCAATTCTGGCAGCGTTAAAAAAATTGACTGTTTTTTATTCGAATATCCAGTATTATTTATAAAGCGTAAAACGTATGCAATTATTCTTTTAATTTTACCTAACAAAGAGAATCGTGATAGCAGCGTATAAAATACGTCACTTTCTATAATATATAAGAATAAGACTTGTGCGATTGCTTACGAAAGTAAGCCATTTGTGCTGTGATGATTTTATCCAAGTTAAACATATGGTAAAATCAGAAAATGCGTAAATATTTTTAAACGAAAGTTTATCTTTGTAAGCATTTTTTATAAAATCAATAAGACAAGCGAGAAGAACTGCAGCGCACAGTTCAATACGAGGGGTGGATAAGCGTTTTAGCGGGGCGAGACGCGATTTAGTGCAAACTAAGTTTTAGCGGTTTTTGATTGTGCGGAAATTACACGAATATACACTACAGCTGCAAAGGCTTTGTCGGATCCGTCACAGAAACCGACTAAATCGTAGTGTAGTGTGTTTTTCCTTAGTGCGGGTATATATCCCGGTATGTTTATTTTTAATAATAGCGGTAATTAATTTTTAAAGGTGTTCCATTTACTGATAACATCTGCGGGGGGGCGGTTCATCCCAATCAACCCCTAAACTAAACAAATATTGCACAAAATATTTTGCGGTAATTGCTACGCCTTTTCGCGCAACCTATATGACCCAGCAGACTAGGGCGTGGCCAGCTATCTCCCATACAATAACTAATAAATTAGTTAAAATAATCGGGCGCCATACAATTTAGGCAAGCGATCCTCAGGCCGAATTAAATTGTAAAAATTCACGTCTCCAGTCTATAGGTAAAACACTCAAACGAAATATTTAAGGTTAATAAAATTTAATAAAATAAAATAATATATCAAGTATAAGTTAGATGTAGATTCAAATAATAGAAAATAGTGTAGCAAAATTTTTGTATTCCCTTAATGAAAAAAAAAATGTAACCCCTTAAGGAAAATATTTGTATTCCCTTAATTAAAAAATAATGTAGCCCCTTAAGGAAAATATTTGTATTCCCTTAATGAAGAAAAATCGTAGCCCCTTAAGGAAATGCAAAATAAAATAGCTACAACTTTAATTGTAGACCAATACTAATTAAACTAAGTATCAAATCAAGGTAAGTATCAACTTAAGGTAAGTATTAATTTAAGGTAAGTATCAACTTAAAATTCGTTTAAAGGCTTACAATACTAAAGCAGAATAAATAAGTACAAGGTAGTAAAATATAGCACCAAATTTGATCAAATTTATGGCCGCACAGAATATTGATAAATATAAATTAATTAGAATCAGAACGCAAAAATTCAAAAATAAAATATAGGTGTGACCTCTCTGGGTCAAAGTTCAATTCTTTTATTAACAGTTTGTTCTACTTGCGGTTTTGGTTTCCTGATTCTGCTGTCGGCGAACACACTGTATACGGTTCTGCACCTTGTACTCCTGACAATTTATCCTCTGCAACTTAGATACTGCTCTAGCAAAATCCTACAATAGTAAATCCCTCCACAGAACTCACACGTACAACTCTCGTTCCAGAATTTTTATGAACATACACTAAAAGCCACGTAATTAGATGTGGCTTTTCTAAAAAATATGTTTCCAACGATTTCTTCTAGAAATAGTTTTTCCCTCGAAGAATAAGGGACAAATACTTTCCAAATAAACGCAATTTATTTCCGCGAACCCTGTTAACGGCTTAAACTCCGGAATCTCCGATTATATCAGTTTTCCTATGCACAATACTAACACAACTAATAACTGATACTTAATTTGTAAAGATAAATACCCCGCACCATGCGATAGCCTAATATAGCCAATATAACTTTACAACTGCGTTTTACAGGCTTTCAGAACAAGAATGGCAGGGTCAACCTTTTTAGCTGCGCGAGAAATTTTAGGGGAAAAGGAAGTTACAGATAGCGCAAAAATGACTATCAAAAATATTAAAATATTTTAGTATTTAACAATAGCAAATAATTACTATAGTACAAAATACTATTCTACATTTATAATCAAATTTTATAATTGTTTATTAAATAAATTGTTTAAATAATTAAATATTTATTTTAACTTTTAGAAGAAGAAATCTGTAATAAAACTAAACTCGAGAAATAAATTATAAATTAGAAAAATATTCGGTTCGTAAAAACCTTGTTGGATAGTGTAAATCAATAACTATATTAATCATTTATTTGTTTAAATAATTAATATTGTTTATAAAAATATATTGCAGGTTTCTTTGGTCAATACCATAAAGTGAATTGTAGAATACTAATTTACTGAAAAACTGAATTAAAAGAATACTTTTTTTTGTAAATTTATAAATTAAAGGTTACACTTTTTTGTTATCGATTGATTTACCATCAATATTACAGATGTCAATACTTGTAGGTTAATCGATTTATTTGAATTTTGAATTATTTTATAATGAACATTTGTTACAATTTTTGAATTGTAACATAATAACGACGGGTGCGAGAAATCCCATGACGTCATATATCCGTGCGGTTTCTGACATAACAATGCGTTTCGTACAATTTTGATTTTGCGTTTCTATTTTATAAGTAAAATTATCTGCTAATTGTTTTAGCCTTCTTTTGGCTAGAAATGGGCTACAATTGTAACGATATAAATCGTCACTTTGTAATATAGCAAGAGTTAATTAAACTATTCGTTTACTTACGTTATAATTTATGTTTATTTTGTATATAAATAGTTACGTACGTACAGAACTATATTGTATCTGGGACTATTTTGTAGCAGGTACTGAATTCTAACCATACAAATATCTATTCCATAGTTCTACCTGAAAATAGCATAAAGAAAATATAATTAGAATATGATTTTTCATAATAAAGAATCATATGACTTATTTCTCTATAATACATTTGTCTATGGACTTACCTGGTTTTTATATGTTTCAGAGTCTATTGAGGGTTGGATTTTACTGGCTTTAATCTGTAGCTTGTCTCTCCTAGAAAGTTTCGTATGCTTATTCCTTCAGGATAATCTAAAATTTGTTGAAAATAGTTTGCTGGAACTGCTCACTTAGATTCAGTATTTTGTTTATACTTAGTTCACAGGGCACTTAGTATTCTGTTCGTATTTTTATTAGTTTTGCTGATAAACAATAAGTATTGTTTATATTTGTTTCTTAGAGTAATATTTTGAGGTTAGATATCACTAATACGGATTTATTAGGAAATCTTTTTCTTGGTATTATTTTTGGTGTCACCTTTATTAGGAATTCTACACGGTAAAACCGTAGTTGATAATGACTTGCATAGATGTCGCTAATAGTTCTGAAATATGATTTTATTTACCTGAAAGATTCGTACCTGTTGATAAGGTCGATTTTCGCTCTTCTTGAAGCACCTCTGATAAAAGATGGTGGTGTCGTATTGACGAGTGTTTATTTTCTGCAATCATCGAAGTAATCCTTCATGTATTTTTATTTAAAGTTAGTGAAAATGAATATTTAAACAATGCGGAAGATATTGTAACTGTTATTTTCTACAATTACGCATTTATAACGTTTCGATGGACATCGAAGACTTAGCACGACACGTAAGTTACGTTTTCTGTTTCTTAGAATATTTCTGAGATATAAATATTGTTTCAGCACCATTCCTATACCATTAATATGGAATTACATTAACCATTCCTATACCATTAATATGGAATTACATTAACCATTCCTACACCATTAATATGGAATTACATTAATCATTCCTATACTGTTAGCTTAAACATAATTTAAGTTGAAGTTTATTTTGGTATATTTGATATACGAGTTCTCCGCATGGAGTGATGTTCTGTTGGAACATGGTTCTGTAATTTTCGGCATAGATAAATTCTATTTAACCGTCTAGCAGACAATTTTATATTGGACATAATTTTCAAAAGTATATTTTGTCCCGGACGACATTTTCAATAGTACATTTTATCCTGGAAGATGATTTTTCCAAAGTAGATGGGACAGCTTATTTTTTTCTTCTTTCATTTGAGAAATGAATTCATCAGCATAGGGGAGACTTGTACAGATGGAGACGATGGAATTCATACCTCATGGATTTTGCAGAAACCAGCTAAGTACTCTTTCTGAAAACTTTTGAAAGCAATATTTCATATTTTAAATTCTTTTATTTCAATATTCTTATAACTGTAAACTTTATCAGATCTGATATAGTATTGTTTAATACTATATGCCCTTCTGGCTTTTGTTCATTTTTAGGTACTTATTTTTTTTTTAAACATTTAATCTCATTTATTAATTATTAAATATCATACTTTTGATTAAATGATTTCTAATTTAAGCATGACTTTTATACACTGCAAGAAATGATTGCTGTTTACATACATTTCTTGGTGCTTGCTGAACTTCATGTTTTCTTTATACATTTAAGTCGAATGATTTCTGAATTTAGTAATTTTTATTAAGATTTCTTTCATTATATCTTAATATAATTACACATATTTTTTATATATATTAATACATTACTTGATGTGCTTTCATTAAGTTTATTTATAATAAATTTCTCAAATGAATTATTTTATTTTATTTAAAAGTTATATTTTCTCAAACTGAAAAGCTTAAGTATTTACACTAGGTTGTTACTTACCTAAAGGAGTAAAAGCTAAAGTAACTGGCGCCCCTAACAACATTAATCAAGGCTGATAGACTTACACGTGGCTCTGTAATTATGACTTATCGGATTTTACATGACCAGTTTAGTTTGGACTTACGTCAAATGTTTACTCTAAATGAGGATCGTCGTCTACGTGGGCACAGTCTCAAGTTAAGACAAGAATTTGCCCGTTCCAGACCCAGAAGAAGCTTTTTAAATAATCGCATATTTGACACTTGGAACTCTCTGCCAGAAAATGTAGTGAATGCGCCCTCTGTTACCGCCTTTAAAAACCGCTTGGACAATTTTTTGTTTAATATTGATGCATAATTAGTATATCTTTTAGTATCTGCTTTTTAAGCTAATTATATATTTTTTTATTTTTGAGTTTAATAGGCCTAGCCTCAACTCTTATATTAATAATAATAATAATAATAATAAAATTCTTTCTATTTTTCCCTTGCCCATACCCATTGCTCCGCTGTCAAAACTAGCCGTTGGCAGTGAACGTATTAATTACGGTACACAATTTAGACCGTAAGTAACCGTTAAAAGGCGGTAAGTGGCGATTCCTTCGTCTGCAGAAAAACGCCAAAGAATGCGTAAGAAATCTTAATGATGTTTATCTAGTTTAATCTGCCGAAACATCATCCTAATATCGCAAGTAAAAGCGATTGGATACAAGCGGAAATTTAACAAAATTATGCATAAGTCTTGCTGTAACTTTTCCCCGGTCAGTAGCGCGTCATTAAGGGATGAATTGTTTGAAGAAGTTTGGACCAGAAAATGCGGGATGTAAAATGCGTTATCATTAGCGGAGACATTGGTCACTTTTTCCATATGACCTTCACTTAAGTACTCCCTCATGAAATCTGAGTATTTTTCATGTAAATCTGGGTTAGATTTAAGTTTGGGTTCTACACTATAATAGCGTTTAAGAGCGGGTAGGCGGGTATTAGAAAAATGCGGTATTTTCTCTCGGAAATTGAAGCGATACTGAGTAACGGCCTGACAAATCGCGAGAAAATGTAGATTTAAAATTATCTTCACATTGCTCATCATCGGCGAAAATAGGAGAAACGTGAGGTATTTCTTCAACTTGCCAAAATAATTTGTGTGTTATTTAATTCTTCATTAGAGATAGTAAGAAAACAGTTAGCTTTCGGGAGTGTATTATATTGTACTCTACCCATTAGTATCCAACCAAAAATGGTATTTAGCGCGGTAGGAATATTTTTAGATATGTGTATGCGGCCTTCCTCTAAGATTTGGGGGAATATTTTCGCCCCTAGGAGAATGTCAATATCTCCCGGCGAATAAAAAAGTGGATCGGCCAAGTTCAAATTTGAAATATGTGTCCAGTCCGCCTCTATAGCTGAGGAGGGCAAATACGCGGTAAAATTATAGCATCAAAACTTAAATTAAATAAATCACTTTCACGGACGAATATTATAGTCTACCGCCATTGTAGCGGAAGTTGTAGCGGAATTCAACCCATTAATAATTAATGGCGATTTTTTCGGTTTAAGACCCAATTTTTCAACACAAGATTGCAAAATAATATTGCATTGACTTGCGGATCTAAAATCAAACGTATATTCTGATATTTGTTATTAGAATCTAAAATAGCGGCTTGCGCGGTAGCTAATAATACACATTGCCTTGCGTTTGCGGTACATAGCCTAGTTGCGTCAGAAATATTAGCGCTCGTATCAGCATTAACGGGCGCGCTAAGTGGCGTCGGAGCGCTCCTTGAAGCCGTCGCGACAGCAGTGACTGCGCGCGGGGAATCTGTAGCGGGTGCGGCATTAAAATGTATCATGGAGTGATGCTTTTTTGCACAGTACCTACATACACTGTCCGACCTACAGCCAAAAAGTGTATGTTTGGAGCTTAAGCAATTTACACACCATTTGCGAGTTTTAATTAAATCAAATCGTTCACGCGGCGATTTTTCTTTGAACTTAGGGCATTTATAGAGGGTATGTCCCCCTTCACATAGCGAACAAAAAATAGCGTTAACATTTGACAAATAAGAATTAGAAATTTTTGGTTTCTGTTGATAATTATTAAAATTTTGCGGGGATTTAGGATTCGAAATTTGACCAGCGGGGTTTTTAGCGATAGAAGCGTTACAAAATGCAACCGCTTCGTAAGCGTTACATTGCTTGCTTAAAAAATCGACAAGTGTTTGAAAATGCGGTATTGTATGCGAGTTATCTTGCTCCAACTCAAAACGAGTGGATATTGTACTGTCCAGTCTGTTAAGTCAAAATCCCACTTATCTGTAGGAAGCTTAATCGTTTTTAATGTGGCGACATTTTCAGTAAATGTATTAATTAAGGTGCGAATGTTCTCTGGAGAAGTATTGTGTTCCGAAAGTTTAGGTGCGTTTTCTATCGCTTTCCAATACGTAGTTGCCAATATTCGTTTATTGTCAAAACGTGCGATAAGCGCGGCAAAGGCTATATTATATGTGTCATTTGACATTGGAATTGAACTTATGGTTTCCAGGGCCAGACCGGAAAGCGAAGACCTCAGAAATTTTTTCAACTGGGTTTAAATTTGGGTGGACGTGGACCATCGCTCTGAACATGTCAATATACGTCTTCCACCCCCGTACGTCCCCTGAAAATTTTGGAAGTTCAACTCGCGGTAATTTTACGTGGTTTGCGGTATTTGAAGTAGTAGCGTTTAACTGAGATTGATTTGCGGTGTCATTAGATGTGTCATACCTTTGGTAAACCTCCTGTATAACATAATACATTTCCTCGAAATCTTCACAGATTTTATATTCAGCGTGTAAATCAGCGTTTTCATGCATACCTAACGCGGCAACAATAATATTATGGTGTTTAAAAAACCCTTGGTACAGCGTAGGCAGCTGAGCGTATCTTAATTTAAAATCTATTTGCTTAGTTTCAGTTTCGTCGACTTCCTTAGCTATTTTACTAAGAGCCTGAAGCCTTTTAATGAAACCTTCGCGTTGAGCTTTAGCGGTTTTTACCTTAGTCTCGGCCGACATTTCGGAAGTCAGCTCAAGCCTCGGTAAAATTTTGAAAATATTTGTAAAAACAGAGAAAATAATCTTGTTACCCTAATTTAGGACAACAAGGTGCTAATAATAATTATTTAGCGTGCGTAAAGAGCGTAATATTTATCTTTTACCCTAATTCGACAAAAAGAGTGAATATCAAAATTAACAAAAAAAAAATAATAAGGGCAGCGAGAAAGAAAAAAAATATTAAGTAATTAGGCTTGCAATAAACCTATGCGGGCGTAAAATTAAAATTAATTTATTTGTAATATTTACGCGAATAACAAAGTAAAGCGTATGCGGTGCGTTTGTATTTTTATTAAATGCGTTTGTGCGTACAGACAGACAAGCGAAAAAATGCAGAAGCGATACACAAAGTGTAAAAAATTAATTAACCTTGCAAATACCAGAACAATCAACCATTAATTGTGTTAATTGTCCAATATTAACAAGGATAACAAGCCTAGAAATTTGAACCTAATTTACAGGATTTTTATAAAAATATTAAAAATCGCGTGGTAATATTCAAACTTGCTAAGCAAGGCGGTGAAACTGCGAGCTGAAAGAGTAAGTCAGGTCTGCGTGAAATGTGTTTTCAGGAGCGCGCGGTGATATCAAAGTTGCGGTGCATTGGTTACTGCACATGGAGCACGAGTGTTTTTCGAAATATAACGATGGCACTCGGGAATCCTGCGTGCGATATCTGGTGATAAGCACACTTCGCAGCAATAAAGTGATAAGTAATTTAACAAAATAAGGTCACAACTCCCCAAAAAAGGGCACAAACCTCAAAAATACTCGCCAAGCTCTTAGTACGCTCGAAGGACCATGTAAAATGGATGATGGTGATGAATGGTGATGTTATCTCCAGTGGATTTGCATAGGGCGGCGGCGGAGAGTATTCTTGAGGATAGTGGCAATGTTAGAAAGCGTGCTTGTGAAGTAAATCTTACCTTTTATTATATGCGGATGCTGGATGAGATGACTGCAGTCACTTTAGATGGACGCATTGATGAACATTAGGTTTAAAGCGGTTATTATAGCGGTTAGCACATTATAGCACATAAATTATACGGTATGCGATCTGCGGCGGTCAGTCTGATACTCATGATACTACAGTTACTACTTTTTCGTTGGCCCACTTCTTGCACTTTTTTAGGGAAGAAAAAGATTCAGCAAGCAGGACGTTATAAATAACTTTATTTATTGAAGCGGGTTAATGACCTTAATTATAGCATTTTAATTAAAGTATGAAATTAATATATTTAAATATATTATATTATTAAACATAATTATAGTATACACAATAAAGTTTTTAAAATTTTTAATTTAATTATAATTATATAAATTAATGACAAGGTAAAAATTACGCAACGCTGCAAGGTAGTCAGACTGTCGAACAAAAAGATGGCATGTTCATAAACATTGCTCCGAAATTACTTCTTAGGTTTGGAAGATTTTATGCAAAAACAACGTTATAATAAATGTGTGGGTTAGGCCCTTTTAATAATTAAGGCTATTCATTAGACCCTTATTTCAAGTTTTTTTTTGTTAAAATCTACATAAAACGATGTGGACAATCAAACACTATTAAAATATAATTAATATTAAGTATAAATATCATTGGAAAAAAAATAATCACATTTTTACTTCTCCTGTAAAATAATAATTTTGTGGGTTAGTCCCTTATATTAGTTGCACTCTTCATATGTTCTTTGCCAAATAATTTTTGGTAATTCTATAAAAAAAAAAAAATACCTCTGCCATTATTTACAGGAAATACCCTATGCTCTGGCGACCACGTCTCGTGGCACTGCGCATTGGACAACAGCGAGTCGCGAATCCAGCACATGTTAATGACAGCTGACAATCAACTCCAAACGGTTCACACGCCCTTCGGGACAGTGGATTTTGTGCAAATCGTAGGTGTCTGTGCGGAAGAACTAAAGGCTGCTCAACAGTGGAACGGGTCCGGTTTGTTGGATATGATAACAAGAATACCTGAGTAAGTTATAAAATACTGATACCAACAAAATGAACTTATTTCAACAAAAAAATAAATAAATAAAAAAAATTAAATAAAAGAAAAGTTTATTCGAGAATCGAATTTTTAGAAGTAGGTGTCAAGGTCACAAATTTTCTAAAGACTTCAACATTTGAAAAGTAAATAAATATCTGAAACGCAAAAGCGTTTGAAAACTTTTATATTTTAGACGAACAGAATAGTGGAAATGGACTACACACTTTTTGTCACACTTCCTTTGCCTTTCCTCATCCTAGCAACTCCAGAACACTTCTGTGCATTCGTATGTATTATTAAACACTTTTGCGCATAAATATGTTCCACCAATCCCTACTGCGCATGATACATTTGTATATCTTTGCCAGAACACTTTTGCGTATTCGCATGTATTATTAAACACTTTTGCGCATAAATATGTTCCACCAATCTTTACTGCGCATGATATATTTGTATATCTTTGGCAAAACACTTTTGCGTATGTATTATTAAACACTAACTCAGGAACCCTTTGAGATATATTAACGAGGTTTTGCACGTGAATTAATCCTAATAAGGCCCATCTTTGTATGTAATTTTCACGTACTTATTTAAACCAGGGGTGTGCGAAACGGGGGGGCCTTATTAGTTTTTTGTCCCAAACTTTTTTCTGTGTAACTTTTTTGCAATTTTATTTTTGAAATATGATTCCTCAGGTCAAAATACATAAAAAAGGTATTCTTGTTGGATTAACCGTTTTTGAGAAAAGTTCATTTGAAGGTGAAATTTCACGGTTCGAGGACAAAAAATTAAATATTAAAATATCGAAAAGCAAAATTTTAATGATGCAATGTTATTCTACTTCAAAAACTAAGAAAAAAAGTTTCCATACATGTAGGTCGAAAAAACGCTTTTAAAGCTACCATAGCCCTTTAAAAATGGTGCATATTTAGGAGACCATAGCTCCATTAGGATTGATTCTTAGAAGTACCTGTATATGAGGTTTTTTTCTTAGTTTTTAATGTACATTCGCCCTGCATCATTAAAATTTTGGTTTTCAACATTTTAGTATTTAATTTTTCGTCCTCGAACCGTGGAATTTCACCTTCAAATGAATTTTTCTCGAAAACGGTTAATCCTACAGTATTACAACAAGAGTACCTTTTTTATGTATTTTGACCTGAGGAATCATATTTCAAAAATAAAATTGCAAAAAAGTTACACAGAAAAAAGTTTGGGACAAAAAACTGATAAGCCCCCCCCGTTTCGCACACCCCTGGTTGAAATAAGTACATGAAAATAACACATAAAAACGGGCCTTGGTAGGATTAGTTGACGTGCAAAACCTCGTTGATATATCTCAAAGGATTCCTGAGTTATTAAATAAAAACAGATTTTTTTAGCCACTTTCAAAGGGGCGTAGCTCCCTTATGACGCATTTTTAGACATATGTTTATAGGAACTTTTTGTCATATTTTATGATGTAGAATCATCTGTTAAAATTTCATACGCTATTTCAAATACACCGTGTATATTAAACTCTTCTGCGCATACTTACGTTTGTCTAAGCAGTACTGCGCATCGTAACTGGTGACCGACAATTTTTTTTGCTTGAAATGGACATAAATCATTATTAAAATATGCAAAATACAAGGCTTTGCCTATAAACTAATAAAAAGACTTCACAGTAGCGTGTATTTTGTTATTTTGCTAATATCTCCAGAAGTATTGGTGCTACGAAAAAAATGGTTTTTACCTTTTTTATGGTAAATTTTATTACCTTTCTATACATGCCAAAATTATAATTGAACGATAAAAAAATTAAAAAAAAATTCTTTTTTTGGCCCCTTTGACCCCTTCTCCCCTACCCACATACCCCAATTTCAATCCCCGCCGAGATATTCACTACGCAAATATACCCTCCAAATTTCAAATCGCTACGATTTGTCTTTCCCGAGTTATCGTGTTCACTGACCGACAGACAGACAGACATTTTTTCAACATGGTCTCAAAATCTTAAAAACTTCGAAAACGTCGAGAAATGTAAAAAAACGGAGAAAAATTTTTGAAAAAAAATGTGTATTTCAATACTTTTAATTTTAGAATTCTAAAATATAAAAGTAAATATCTGAAACGCAAAAGCGTTTGAAAACTTTTATATTTTAGACGAACAGAATAGTGGAAATGGTCTACACACTTTTTGTCACACTTCCTTTGACTTTCCTCACCTCTAGCAACTCCAGAACACTTCTGTGTATTCGTATGTATTATTAAACACGTTTGCGCATAAATGTGTTTCACCAATATTTTCTGCGCATGATATATTTGTATATCTTTGCCAGAACATTTCTGAATATTCGTATGTATTATTAAACACTTTTGCGCATAGATACGTTTTACCAATCTCTACTGCGCATAATATATTTGTAAATATTTGGCAAAACACTTTTACGTATTCGTATGTATTATTAAACACGTTTGCGCATGAACATGTTCCACCAATCTTTACTGCGCATGATATATTTGTATATCTTTGGCAGAACACTTTTGCGTATTTGTATGTATTATTAAACACTTGCGCATAAATATGTTTTACCAATCCCTACTGCGCATGATATATTTGTATATCTTTGGCAAAACACTTTTACGTATTCGTATGTATTATTAAACACGTTTGCGCATAAATATGTTCCACCAATCTTTACTGCGTATGATATATTTGTATATCTTTGCCAGAACATTTCTGAATATTCGTATGTATTATTAAACACTTTTGTGCATAGATATGTTTTACCAATCCCTACTGCGCATTATATATTTGTATATCTTTGGCACAACACTTTTACGTATTCGTATGTATTATTAAATACGTTTGCGCATAAATATGTTCCACCAATCTTTGCTGCGCATGATTTATTTGTATATCTTTACCAAAACACTTTTGCGTATTCGTATGTATTATTAAACACTTTTGCGCATAGATATGTTTTACCAATCCCTACTGCGTATGATTTATTTGTATATCTTTGGCAAAACACTTTTACGTATTCGTGTGTATTATTAAACACGTTTGCGCATAAGTATGTTCCACCAATCTTTACTGCGCATGATATATTTGTATATCTTTGCCAGAACCCTTTTGCTTATTCGTATGTATTATTAAAACTTTTGCGCATATATATGTTTTACCAATCCCTACTGCGCATGATATATTTGTATATCTTTGGCAAAACACTTTTACGTATTCGTATTATTATTAAACACGTTTGCGCATAAATATGTTCCACCAATCTTTACTGCGCATGATATATTTTTATATCTTTGCCAGAACATTTTTACGTATTCGTATGTATTATTAAACACTTTTGCACATAAATATGTTTTACCAATCCCTACTGCGCATGATATATTTGTATATATTTGGCAAAACACTTTTACGTATTCGTATGTATTATTAAACACGTTTGCGCATAAATATGTTCCGCCAATCTTTACTGCACATGATATATTTTTATATCTTTGCCAGAACACTTTTGCTTATTCGTATGTATTATTAAACATTTTTGCGCATAGATATGTTTTACCAATCCCTACTGCGCATGATATATTTGTATATCTTTGGCAAAACACTTTTACGTATTCGTATGTATTATTAAACACGTTTGCGCATAAATATGTTCCACCAATCTTTACTGCGCATGATATATTTGTATATCTTTGCCAGAACACTTTTAAGCATTAGTATATATTAATAAACTCTTCTGCGCATACTTACGTTTGTCTAAGCAGTACTGCGCATCGTAACTGGTGACCGACAATTTTTTTTGCTTGAAATGGACATAAATCATTATTAAAATTTGCAAAATACAAGGCTTTGCCTATAAACTAATAGAAAGACTTCACAGTGGCGTGTATTTTGTTATTTTGCTAATATCTCCAGAAGTATTGGTGCTACGAAAAAAATGGTTTTTACCTTTTTTATGGTAAATTTTATTACCTTTCTATACTTGCCAAAATATAATTGAACGATAAAAAAATTTAAAAAAAATACCAAAAATTAACTTTGTTTGGCCACTTTGACCCCCTTCTCCCCTACCCACATACCCCAATCCCCGCCGAGATATTCACTACGCAAATATACCCTCCAAATTTCAAATCGCTACGATTTGTCTTTCCCGAGTTATCGTGTTCACAGACCGACAGACAGACAGACAGACAGACAGACCGACAGACAGACCGACAGACCGACAGACAGACACAGACAGACAGACAGACATTTTTTTAACATGGTCTCAAAAGTCTTAAAAACAACGAAAACGTCGAGAAATGTGAAAAAATCGGAAAAACAAATTGAAAAAAAAATGTGTATTTCAATACTTTTACTTTTAGAATTATAAAATATAAAAGTAAAAATTAATAAAACTTTAAATTAAAATAAATTTTTTTCCCGTAATTTATTTTAGGTCTTTCCGCATTGTAATCGCGGGGCTTAAATTATATCATTGGCAGTCCTATTCAGTGCCGCAGGATTTTTTTTTATTTTAAATGCATAAATTTTTCTTACGTGATTTGAAAAATGAATTATAACTATACCGAATATTTCGTTAATTAGAGCTGATGATCGTTTTTATTGACTTCGTTGTCTTCATAAATAAATTTCAATATATTAACGTAATTTTATTAATTAAATAAATTTAACATTATCCTCTTGTCTACCAGTGTATAAAATTTTAAACAAACGCAATGAAATAAGAAAATATATAAAATATTTAAAAAGTATCAGTTTTCGCCATTGTATTATGTTTGTAAATGAAACACGCGTAAACTAAACTGCCCAGCAAATTAAGTGGATCAATAAAAAAAATACATTTTTTAAATCACTATATTTCAAAGATCTCTAGCCCGTTTTAAATGATTTTTCTTTTACCCAAAAAGTTGGTGTTTGGCTTTATTGTGCAATGATAAAAATTTAAAAAAAAGTATTTATACAGGTTGCACCAAAATAAATACCCCTTTTTTTGTATAAAACAAAAATATAAACAAAATATACATTATTATTGACTTAACTTCCTATTTTTAGCTTATTTTTACAAAAAAAAATATTTTTTCTTATTAGCATTTATGAAATGCTAAAAAGAAAAAATAAGACGTTATTATTTTATTTATTTATTTATTTTATTTTATTTATTTATTGTTACATCCAACAGTAAAAACCAATTAAAGGATGAGTCAAACAACAAGATACAGAATTATAAAAAAAAAATAATAACAATCAAACTAGTAGAGTACAGAATATTAGTCCAAATTTAATTGGCGAAAGACATTTAATGCGGCTGTTACTGCAGGAGAATATATCAACATCAGATTGAATCTTATGATAGTTTTTGCACATAGTGTAAATCGGTGAAAATGTTAGTAAGTTGGTTCTAGGCTTCGACAAATAAAATGTATCGTTTGTACGAGTGGCTGTAGGAATATGAAAATTTAACATTTCTAAGAGTTCTGAACAATCAATCTTATTGTGAATTATTTTGTACAAAAAAATTACAGATCCGGAAGCTCTTCTGTTTTTTAAGCTCATTATGTTAAATCTGTCCAGTAAAAGATTGTTATCAATACCAATAATAGGGTAAACCCCATCTATTTTAAAGCTAACAAATTTTAAAAACCTTCTTAAAATTTTATCGATAGCATCAATTTCGTATTTGTATTTTGGATTCCAAATCAGGCTTGCATATTCAAGTTTAGACAAAACAAAGGAATTAAATAATGCAAACAAAACCGATCGATCTTTAAAACCGTAACTATTTCTAATAACAAAACCAAGACTACGAAAAGCTGATGTAACTGTTTTCTCAATATGTAAACTGAAATCCAATTTACTATCAAACATAACTCCTAGATCTCTAATTTCCGACACTCTAGCAACAACAATGTCATCAATTTTATAGTTAAACACTAAAGTAGATTTTTTCTTTGTAAAAGAGACTACATTACATTTGGCAGCGTTCAGAGGTAACTTATTTTCACGACACCACTTAATTAAATTATTTAGTGCATTTTGAAGCCTCTGACAATCTACCAAGTCTTTTATTTTATAATATAACTTTGCATCATCTGCAAAAGCTAAAGCAGGGACATAAATTAAATTAAAAATGGTGTTAATAAAAATAAGAAATAGCAAAGGACCTAATATAGATCCTTGAGGAACCCCTGAGGTCGCCAAAAACCAAAAGGATTTAAAACCACGACATTCAACATATTGATATCGATCCACTAGGTATGAGTGAAAAAAGTAAATTAATTCGATTGAGAAACCCATGTCGTACATCGCTTTAAGTAAAATAAAATGGTTAAGTACGTCGAATGCTTTGGAGAAATCGGTGTATATTACATCAACCTGACCACCGTCATCGAGAACTTGAGAGATATATTGAATAATACATGCAAGATTTGTAGTTGTGGATCTACCCTTTAAAAAACCATGCTGAAGTTTTGAAATTAAATGTTTTACATTAGCATAGATTAGTTTGTGCAAAACCATCTCGAAAACCTTCGCAAAATTTGAAATAATTGTAATAGGCCGATAATTTTCAACGTTTTTCTTATTGCCTTTTTTAAAAACAGGAGTTATTCTGGATATTTTCCACCTATCTGGAAACTGACATGTCTTAAGGGCTAAATTAAATAAATTGGTCAACGGAGAACATAGTGCAGAAGCGCAATCTTTTAGTAAAAATGACGGTATACCGTCCGGACCTGCAGTAGGTTTAGACTTAAGACTTTTAAGAGCTTCTAGGACATCACACTCTTCTACATTAATAATGTTAAAGTAATTATTGTTAGCACTGCTGGATTCAAAACTAAAGTCATTTTTTGTGCTGGGCTCACCATAAGATTTTTGAAAAAAGGATGCAAATGCATTAACTATACTTTGTGGATTTTTAAGTTCAGCTCCGTCATAGTAAAGCGTATCAGGTATAGGATCAGTGCCCCTCTTTGTGTTAACATAGGACCAAAAGCTATTAGGATTACTTTTAATATTACGTTCAATATCCTCAAGATAAGAATTATATGAACGTTTAATATCAGCTTTAGTTTTTGACCTTATGGATTTGAACTTGTCCAACGTAACCGGATCGGAAGTTTTTTTATATTTTTTCCATAGTTTATGCTTAGAGTTTAGATCGCTTATAATACTTTTGGTAAACCATTTAGGATAGGAACTTGTTTTGCTAATGATTTTCGGTACATATTTTTCAAATATCAGATCAAGCTTATGGTGAAAAGAATTACATGCTGAATTGGAATTAACGTTATCATTTATAAAAGACCAGTCAGTGGAACATAACTCTTCATATAAACTCTCAAAATTTGCCTTTTTAAAATTAAATCTTGGTGTAGCACAAGTGGGGAACTTATTTTCTTCGGTAGTATTGCAATTTATATAAATACTTAATGCGGGATGATCCGGAAGATCTTCCTTCACTAATAAATCAAGCGCTCTTTCAACCCGGCATCGTTTATTTGAACAAACTAAATCTAACAGTCGGTCATTATCATTTAAAATAAAATTTTGTTGTAGTAAGTCGTAGTAGTTACAAAATCTTTTAAAATCAGTTGTTTTTGTAGTAGTAACATTATTTGAGTATTCCGTTATATTGAAATCACCTATAAAGTAAACATCAGTTTCACTAAGATAATGCAGGGACTCTAAGCAATCGTACAAACTTTCGTAGTAGTTTGCTTTAGTTGTATCGGGTATATACGTACAAAAAATATAGAAAGTGTAATGTTAAAGTTAATGATAAAGGACCACGCACAAACCTTATGGGTTCTGGCTCCGGTTAAATTTGATAAAATTTTGATATGTTATAGAACTAAACCTTTTGATAAATATTGTTCATGGGTACAAAGTATTATAGATTTGTCTACTCCTCTAAAGTTGGCAATAATTGAATATATTTTTTGATATTACTCATTAACGAAAAAGATCCGAGATGGGACTTTCACCAAAATAGAATAATTTATTCTTTATTTTTAAGGTTAGTACCGTTTTTTTTTAATATAATTTTGATATATTTTCTTGGACGCCAATGACTTTTCTGAAAGTTTTAAGTTGTAAACAACACTGCGGACCTTTGCTTTACATGATTTGACCAGTGGTATCCTAAGTTTATATTTTATTTAAAAAGTTGCATTTTTTACGGACGCTTCTGCTTAAACAGTAAAGATAGATTTAGGGCTTTTTGACTTATACAGGATACAATACTTCGGTAATAATCTAGAAATAATTTATTAATACTGTCAAAAAATCCCGAATGTCGAAATCGAAAGACTCTCTGGCTCAAAATTTGTTCTTTGGTAAAAAACCGGGGCCACTCAAAAATGAGCCAAATCGATTAATGTTTAGAGGTAGCTCAAAGCGCTCAAACTTTGAAAAAATCGGTACCTGTTTTTCGGATAAAAACTGATTGTGTATAAAATTGAGGAAATTTTGGAGGGTTGCTTTGGTAATATTTAGAAACAATACTAAAACTAAAAAAATATATCCACCCTCCCGTTAAGTTAGAACATAAAAAAAATCGTTCATTATTTGAAGATTTCGCGAAAATGTTATTTTTTCAAGTTTTAAAAAGTGCGGGTTTTTTTGTTTAAAACTTTTTTTTAAGCACTTTTTAAAACTTGCAAAAATAACATTATATGAATAATCGGGCTTAGTCGGTGAGCAGTGGACTGATTTTTATGCAGGTGGACGCATTGGGTTCTGGGGATTAAATAACAAAAAATTACCTTAGATGTCAGCGGGTCTTCTTCCAGATCGATCAGTTCTTCCTGGCTCCTTTGTGTTTGTCGGGAGAGGACTGGATAGGCACAATGATAAGCACCAAACCGACGGACGGATTGTCACCGAGCGGCGTTCGATATAGCCAATATCTATCGATATATGAAAACGTCCCGAATTGGACAGTTCAAAAGATAAGGCAATACTGATTCCTTCCGCGAACGATACTACTCTATCTCGCGGACAAAAGTCCAAACTAAATCTAAAGAATTCAAACCAAAATATCCCAAAATTAATTAATTAATTAAACGAAGATTATACATAAACCGCCCACCGAGAACTGCTTGCAGTTCTCTAACAAAACAAAATACAACCCAACTTAAGCTAGATCTATGAAACATATATTAAAAAAAAATAAAAATGCAATTATTGTCCTGGTAAAGGACACAACTTAACAAAAGGTCTTTGTAAAGAACCATTTTGTGTTTTTAATGTAGCTATGTAGACTATGTAGACTCTACATACACCATCTTTACCAGGGTGTAAATGTGTAATTCGGCATAAGCGCCATTTTAAGGGTGGAGATAGCTCGTCCTTAATCAAAACCAAACTACCCACATCTAGCGATTTGGACTGATTTGTCCATTTTTGACGTTGCATTAACGTATGAACATACTCCTGGTGGAACCGTTTCCAGAAGTCCTGCAAAAACCTCTGTAAGAGTTGCCAGCGAGTTAGGCGATTAAGTTTAATGTCTGTGACATTTTCATCGGGTACCGCAGTCAATGGTTTGAGGGTGAGAAAATGTCCAGGCGTCAAAGGTAACAAGTCATTGGGGTCTGAGCTTAACGGCGTCAGCGGCCGAGAATTCAACACAGCTTCTATCTGGACTAAAACAGTGTTAAACTCTTCGTACGTCAAAATTTGTAAACCTATTATTCTAGTAAGATGCGATTTTACCGACTTTATTCCTGCCTCCCAAAGCCCTCCGAAGTGAGGTGCTGAAGGGGGGTTGAATTGCCACTCAATAGCCTCCGTTTCTGCAGCTTGTTTCATAAGCCTATTAAGTTCTTTAAAAGCTCCGACATAGTTGGTACCGTTGTCACTCCATAGCTTAGAACACCGACCGCGTCTAGCTATAAACCGACGTAACGCTGCTAAGAAACAATCCGCAGAGAGATCCGAAGCTAATTCGAGATGTACCGCTTTAGTCGCGAAACATACAAACAAACAAATGTATGACTTCGAAGTTTTGGCCCCACGAGTTTTAACTTGCGTGGTCAGGAACGGACCTGCAAAGTCAGTGCCGGAAATTGAATACGGTTTTATCCGGTTTAACCGGTCCGGGGGTAAGTTACCCATTAAGGGTTGCAAAGGCGAAGGGTTTGCGCGAAAGCAAATATGACATTTAGACAAAACACTCCGGATTGCGCGTTTTGCGGACAAAATCCAAAAATTCTGTGCTAATAAAAAATGCACAGTTTGAGCGCCTGCGTGTTTATGGTCCAGATGACATTGTTTGATTAACAATGAAGTAAAAATATGATTTTTAGGTAATAATAAACTATATTTTTTATCAAACGAAAGACTAGAATTACCAAGACGACCGCCCACCCCGACGAAACCCTTTCGAACAAGGAATATTTTTTCTAAGATTTTCAATTTGTACCGATAATGAACTTAATTGAACATGTTTAACCAAAGTCAACATCGATTCTTGCAATTCTTTAGCAGTTAATGCGTTATAATTTCGATTATTTTTCGATTTTAAATTATGAACAAATCGAATACAGAATGCCAGCACTTTTTTAGCTTTGTTTCACGAAGAAAACCGAGCTAAAAGTAAATCAAAAATATTCTCGTCCTGTGTAGTGATTAAAACGATTTTTCTCTCCTTTGCAGCGATATATACAGGGGGAGTTATTTCCGAGGAGATAAAATTTTTATCTGAACGAAGCCATACAGGGCCCGTCCACCAAAGGGCGTGATTTATCAGTTCTGAGGGAAAGATTCCCCGAGAACAACAATCCGCAGGATTTTCAAGACCACTATTATGCATCCAGGGCTTAATCTTTCCTGAATGTAGGTCACACGATTACTAACGAAAGTCTTCCACCGATGTGGCGACGACTTTATCCACGATAGGGTTATAGTCGAGTCGGTCCATGCAAAAATGTGGTCAAACGTTATATTATTTTTATAAGTATTTATGACAAAGTTCATAAGTTTAGCTAAAAGTACAGCACCGCATAATTCTAGCCTAGGTAACGATAACCTTTTTAAGGGCGCGACTTTTGACTTAGCTACGACCAGCGAAGTTTTATAATTTTCCTGTGAATCTAAATACCGCACAAAAATTACGCAACCGAAACCCTTTTCTGATGCATCAGAAAATCCGTGTAATTCACACGACGAATAATTTTCTGAAAACATGTAACATGATTAATTTTTACCGACGATAATAAATTTAATTCCGAATTGAATTTTTTCCAGTGATTAACGATTTCTACTGGTAATGGTTGATCCCACGATAAGCCGAGTATCCATAAATGTTGTAATAAATGTTTAACGAGAAAAGTAACCGGCGATAACCATCCCAGTGTATGCTTAGTGTATGCTTTTTCCACCACACAAGTTGAAAACGAAAATTTATCTGTGTGCGGAAACCATTGCAAACCAAGTATTTTGACGAAGGGGTCTTGATCAAACGATAGAAAATTTTGTTGGTGAGATTCCGGAATATTTTCTAAAAGTTCCGGTGTGTTACTTGACCATTTTTTAAGCTCGAACCCACCCCGGTTTAGTAAATTTATTAATTCACGTTGGAGCGCTAAGGCTTCTTCAATAGTCCGGCAACCACTAACAATATCGTCGACATATATTCCGGACTCCAAAACGGCGGCAGCGTTTGGAAAATTATGTCTTTCATCGTCAGCTAATTGACGTATAGTTCGCAATGCTAAATAAGGGGAACTCGAAACCCCGTAAGTTACGGTTTCTAAACAAAAATCTTGTATGGGTAAATCGGGCGAAAAACGATAAACAATGCGCTGATAATTTTTATGCGATTTATCAATAAGTATTTGGCGATACATTTGTTTTATATCAGCGAAAAAAATGATTTTATGTAATCTAAAGCGAAGTAAAATTTGACAAATATCCGCCTGTAATTTAGGACCAATATACAGGGAGTCATTAAGTGACGTGCCATTATTCGATGCACAATTAGCATCGAACACTACCCTAAACTTTCCCAACTCCTACAAAATGATGAGGGATATAGTAAGGGTTGTCAAATTCTTTGACATTTTTTATTAATGTCATATGACCCGAATCTAAGTAGTCTTGCATAAATTCATTGTATGCTATTCGCCATTGCGGATTAGCAACAAAACGACGTTCCAATGATAATAAACGCCGAACAGCTGATGACCGAGTGTCACCAAAATTGGGAATTATATTTTTAAATGGAAGCGATACGATATAACGACCTGTAGAATCCCTCCCATGCGTCTCGACAAAAGAATTTTTACACGAAATGTCATCCTCAGACATGGGCGTGACCGAAGGTATATTTTCTATTTCCCAAAAATTTTTTAGAGTTTGTTCTAACGAGTTATCGCTAACGAAAAACGAATGCAAATTTCCAGCGGTTTTAACGGTCGTTTTGCCCATCAATACCAAGTCCAAACCAAAAACGGTATTAAAGGCTACCGGTTCATTACTTTCCCCGGTAATTTGGCCATTAATACTAGTAGCGAAAATTTCTGTACCGATTAAGATGTCGATAGAACCAGGCGTCGCTAACTGCGAGTCAGCTAGCTGTAAGTTTTTAATATGTTTCCAATTTTCAATCCGCAATTTATTTTGAGGCATTTCCGAACAAATTTTCGAAAGAATGACTGCTTTAAAAGTAACTAAATGCGTTGAATTTGTTTTAGAAAGAATTGTACACTGTGTAAGCCCCTGCGGCTTCACTGGAAAAGGCCCTAACCCCTGGATCGAATTATCCACGCGCAACCTACGAAGGCCCAGCCTATCTACACACGGCCGTGTTATTATATTAGCTTGTGAAGCGCAGTCAAAAAGGACTCTAATTGTTTGATAATTGCCAAATGCATCTAAGATCTCTACTTGTGCATTTCCAAGCAGTACAGTCGACAATACCGATGCGTTAGCTAGCAACGTAGTTTTCGTAGCCGGGACCGCCTGTGACGTAGAGGGAATGCTGTGCGGTGACTCCGTATCTCGCGACTGGGACGTCGCCGGCAATGCGCTCGGACTATTGTTAAAATGCAGGAGCGTGTGGTGTCGAGAACCGCACTCCCTGCAGTTTGAGGAAGATACACACAAATTTGATCGGTGCGAATGCCCTAAACAGTTTAGGCACAAATTATTATTTTTAACGAAACAAAAACGTTCATAAGGCGATTTCTTTATAAACAACGAGCAGCGATTAATATTGTGTTGATTCTTGCAAAGAATACACGATGAATTATTTACGACAAATGAATTAGGGATTGATGTATGCAACTTTCCCGAATGTAAGAAATTTTTCGGTTTGTTACTGGCAAGTGGGGGCGAATCTAAATTAAGGTTTTTACTACCAGAATTTTCGACGGTTTCTAATGAACGACAATTATTTTTCAAAAAACTAATTAAGTCGGTATACGAGGGTAGATTATTACTATTATATTTATCCTCATATTGCGTGCACAATTTTTTATCTAATTTTTTAAATACCAGATCGAAAAGTATAAACGACCATTCTTCGGTGTTTAAACCTAATGTATTTAATGCAGCAATATTTTCTGTCAAAGTATTAATTAATCTTTGAAGCGATTCTAAATTATCAGGAACGAATTTAGGCAAATTAGTAATTTCATTCCAAAACTGCATGGCTAAAATCCTATTTTGATATTTGGACTTTAGTGCATCATAAGCGATGGGGTATGTATTGTTTGAAAGGGGTATAGCTTTGACTAAGGCCAATGCACAGTGGTTCAGAATTAAATAAAAATTGACAAAATTCTGAATTTTTGTGTACTTATATTTTCGATACCGCTGATTACGAATATCATAATGAAAAATCTAAAAAAAAATTTTCGCGCCACTAGGGTGCAACATATTTTATTTTATATTTTCGATTTTGATGAAATTTGGTATGTATGCTTCATTTAAGATCCTTTATATGAATCAATACCTAAAAGTTCAAAATTTGGTATAGAGAAAAAGTTAGGGTGGTTCGACTTTTAAGATGTGGTCTTAATTGGTCTAAATTAAGCCTTATAATTAGGTTTATATTATTTATTACTTACATCTGTTCATAATTAAGCCCCTGAATATGATGAAGTCCATACCAATGTAAAAAATAAAAAAATAGGTCAATTATTTTAATATTGAAGTTTCAAGGTCATGCGCCATATTGCGACAAACAATAATTTTATAGATGAAAGTAGTGTCTTGTTATCCCTATGTATGCTTAAAATCACTATATTTTATTTTTAAAATATGTTTTAGTCTACCATTAAAACAGTTTAACTTGAGAACAAGAGAAAAATAGTAATTATCAATTTAAAAAAAAAACGCTTAAAATCGCCCAGGTTTTTTTTATATGCTTTTTTCCCAACATATGGTACTATCAAAATATGAAAAAGAAAGTTGCCCGAAATGGCACGTTTTTGAAAAAACTTGATTTAAATATTTTTATATTTTCCTGATAGAGAAATTTAACTGTTTTAATGCTACTTTTAGTTTAAGAACGTATTTTTACAACAAATTTTATAAGTTCCTTGTACATAATTATTCTTATTAGTACCTACCAAAATATTTTAAGTATGGTTAATTGTGGGTTAAATATTTAAAACCAATTAAATAACATGTTTTAATAGGATAATTCCAGCGTTATTGTAATTTTAGCCTAGCATTTAATATTTTAATCCTTAATCTCGGACCATTTGTAATCCTTAATCTTTCTTCTTAAAAAGATTAAACACCTGCTTCTAAAATATACCTATAAAAGTAGGCAAGAGTATTTATTATAATTTACTTTAATTCGATACCTTCTAAAGTGCGTTTAAAGTTTTATAATGGCCAATATAACAAACAAAGATCTATTAAATGTGTTAAAAGAATATAATAGTGACAAATATGACCAGAAAACAGTTTTAGAAGATTACTGCATAAAAAAATGAATCTTCAAAATTATTAACGCTGGAAATATCCTATTAAAACATGTTATTTAATTGGTTTTAAATATTTAATCCACAGTTAACCATACTTAAAATATTTTAGTATGTACTAATAAGAATAATAATAATAATAATAATAATAATTATTATTATTATTATTATTATTATTATTATTATTATTATTATTATTATTATTATTATTATTATTGACAATAGTAAGCGTTATAAACGATGAGACTATTCTAATTAGTTCTCCATATTTCTTATAAGTATTACAATAAAGTACAAAAAAAAACATATTTAACTAAAAATAAATAAATTAAATTAAAAATAAATTAAAATTAGTATCACAAACTAAATAATATCACAAACTGTAATGAATAAAGTTAGTATCCCAACTGGTCATCTCTTGGTCCAGTCTATTCTTAAAAATATTAACAGACGCGGAGTTTACGGTTTCTTGGTTTAGACGGTTCCAGTTGTATACGATCCTGTTTGACAAAAAATTTCTGCGGAGAAGCTTAGAGCATCTTTCTTTAGAAAGTTTTTTATCATGTCCTCTCAACTGGGTTTCAGCAAAATGAAAAATATTTAGATCACACGTATAGTGTCCACTGAGGATTTTGTATGTTTCTATAAGGTCTCCGCGGAGTCGTCGTTGGCTGAGAGTGGGAAGATGTAGTCTGGCAAGTCTTTCTTCGTAGGTGAAATTTTTGAGGCTAGTTGGTAGTTTGGTTATCCTTCTCTGAATTTTCTCTAGTGCGTCTATGTCTTTTGCGTAATAGGGGCTCCATACACTTTGGGCGTATTCGATTTTTGGCCTGACATAGGTCTTGTGTATTTTCACCAGCATTTCAGGAGAGATGTCTGTAAAAGCTCTGGAAACTAGGTAAATGAGAGAATTTGTACTCTTGACAAGGTGATTAATGTGTTTTTCCCACTTCAAATTTTCACTTACAATAATCCCCAGGTCCTTTTGCTCTGTAACTTCGGTAATTGGATCGGGGCCTATAAAATATTGGTGTTTAGGGTTATTACGACCCAAATGTAGTATGGAGCACTTCGTTACGTTTAGGGGCATCTGCCAGTCTACGGTCCAATTCATTATTGCCTCGATGTCTTGCTGAAGGTCTACAGATTGGGTTAAGGCATAACAGTAGCAGTTTGTGTCATCGGCAAAAGAGCACTTCTTGCAGCTAATACAGAAAGCCAGTATGCTAATAAAAATCAGAAACAGCAATGGACCGATGATGGATCCCTGAGGGACACCGCTAAGAACCTCCCGTAAATCGGATAGAAACGCCCCTATTCGAACTTGGAAAAATCTATTTTGAAGGAAGTCACCGACCAGCTGGAGTAGATCTCCCCTGATACCAACGTGGTGCAGTATGCAGAGTAGTCTATGAAATGGAACTTTGTCAAAGGCTTTTTCAAAATCAAGGTAAAATACATCAATGGGCTCTCCTTTATCATCTGCCAAAGTCCAATCCTGAAGCCTGCATAGTAAGTTGGTAAAAGTGGACCTACCAGGTAGGAACCCATGCTGAGATGTAGGCAGAGCGTTGCTTTCAAAAAGAAAAGTGGTCATTTCAGAGGTTATTATTTTCTCCATGCATTTGCACAGGTTACTGGTCAAGCTGATGGGTCTGTAGTTTTCTGGGTGCATTTTATTACCCTTTTTAAAAATTGGTACAAAAACTGCAGTTTTCCATTCCATCGGTATTTTTCCATTTTTGAAGATTTCGTTCATCATTTCTGATAGAATTGGAGATAGTGTTGATGCACACTTGGCGAAAAATACCGCGGGTATTTCGTCTTTACCTGGGCTGGAATTGGTTTTTAAAGATTTGATGGCAGCTTCTACTTTTTCAGGGGTGAATGTAATTTTGTCCAGATAATTATGTGAAAAAGAGTCTTGGTCCAAGGTGGGAATATTGCTGAGGTCTTCTCTTGTGTAGACTTTTTGAAATTGTCGGGCGAAGCATTCGGCAATCTCAGTTTCATCAGTCAGAATGGTGTTGTTAGATACATCTTTTAAAGTGAAGTGAGAAAGACTAGATTTTAAGGTACGATTTAAGTGGGCATAAAAATGCTTATCACCTTGATTAAGTAAATTATGTTCGTATTCTTTCCTCGCATTATGAATTTTAAGCTTAAAGCATTGTTGTGTGTCCGATAAATTTGGTACCTAAAATCTGTCTTCTCAGTTCTATAGATGAGCCACAATTCCCTTTTCTTTTGGATGTCCTTGAAAATCGCCCTGGATAGCCAAGGCTTAAGTGGATTTACACTTTTAGATTTTAGGGATATGTATTTTTTGATGGTGGAAGATATTATGTCCATTACATTTTTGTAGTTGCAGTTTGTGGGGTTTCTGAGCATGCTTTCCAGGTGACTGTTGACAACGTCATAATCGGCAGACCAAAAACATCTCTTGTAGATTTTTCGGGTTGGCTTAGGACTCAATTGAATTTGGGACTTAGCCGTTATAACAATATGATCACTTGACCCAATTGGTGGATGCTGCACTACATCAAAGATTAACTTTTTCTCATTCACTAGCAATAAGTCTAGCAAGGATATCTCAGTGCCTCTAAATCTGGTGGGGAACGTTATAATCTGATATATGTTAGTGATCTTGTAGCTTTCGATGAAATCTGCACAACACTGGTTGTTTGGGTGAACAGATAAGGTGTTCCAATCAATCTCAGTGTAGTTAAAATCTCCCAATAAATAAGTTGGTGTGGCAGAGTTGCATGCGTGTTCTATAGTACTGATTAACTGGCTGTTGCATTCAACACTAAGAGGTGCACGACTGCCATCCACATCAGTAAAATATTTTGGTCGGTAAATGCTAGCCACTAGTATTTTTTGACCTCCAAATAATATATCAACCCATATAGATTCCACAGGATGTTGAGTATGGAAGGAAGTATTGATGGAAGAGTTGATTTTGTGTCCGGAAATTATGTCTCGAACAAATACACAAACACCCCCCCCCCTCTATCTTTGCGGTGGATGGTGTATCCTGGTATCTGAATTAGCCTGTCAGGAATATGGCTATTTAGCCAGGTTTCAGTGAGAAGGGCTATTGCAGGCTTGGTCGCTTGTATACTTGCTTTAAATTCATCAACTTTTGTCAGCAGCGAGTTAAGATTTGAGTACCAGAAAGAGATGTCGACACAGCTTGAGATATTTAGTTTCCGTTTTTTGGAGCTTCAGAACGTATTTTAAGAATTTTGGGTGCCCCATTTATGTATTTAATTTTGATATCTGTTTCCCCTCTTGACTTACGTTGTTCACACTCTTCGATAATTTGTTTTAGATACTCTCTTTGATTTGGGGTTTGATCATACTTGATGTAAACACCAGTTACTTCAAGTTTGTGTTTTTGACGCAGAACTTGAAGGGCTTCTTCCTTTGTTGGAAAAGTGACCTTCATAGGTCGCTTTTTATTTTCAGCAGCTAGGCCAAGGCGAGTGCATTTAACAGTTTTAGAATCAACATCATCTTTGATTTTGCTAATGATGTTTACGGCTTTTTCACAGTCTTGCTTGAGAATGTCTTCTTTTTTATCTGATTTAGATTCAGCCAAACCAAAAATGAGTACGTTTACGGCCCTCTTCTCATGATCTTGTAACTCGGAAATTGTTGGTTGCACTGCACATTGTATGGAAATATTGGGAGCTGCTTTTTGTTCTTCCACAATTTTGTTTAGTGTCTCGACTTGGTTTTTCAGCCCCTTAGTCTCAGACACTATTTTGGCAAATGTTTTGGGTTTGGATTCTGCTTTGGTTTTTAGTTGCTCAATTTCAAGCTTCATGCTGTCCATCTCTTGCTTCATTTCTTGCTTTATAGCGGGCAGTTGCTTGATAGAAACCATACAATCGGGACAGAGATACAACAAAGTGCGTGATAATATGAAGAGCGTACGAATCTCTGAGGAGCTTAGTTTAGAGCACTTTTTACAAAGAATTCTTCTACAAAAGTCGCATGGGCCACCAAAAGTCTCCTTAATTTCCTTGCTTTTCGATACATCTATGAAAACACACGGTTGTTTGCATTTCGAACAATTAAACTTTTCTTCGTCGCTCATGTTTTTAGGTTATGTTCACCTAAAATCGCCGATTTTCTGGTAGGGAGTCTAGAATCGCCAGAACCAACTTGTGTATTTAAAAATAAATACGGAAACTACAGTTGCGCGAAATCTTTGATGAATATTTTTGCAATAAAACTCTAAAATAGCGGTGGAACCGAAAAAGCGTGTAGTTGTGACACCTAACCTCAAATTATGTACAAAATTGACCTATTTTTTTATCTTTTACATTGGTATGGACTTTATCATATTCAGGGGCTTAATTATGAACAGATGTAAGTAATAAATAATATAAACCTAATTATAAGGCTTAATTTAGATCAATTAAGACCACATCTTAAAAGTCGAACCACCCTAACTTTTTTCTCTATACCAAATTTTGAACTTTTAGGTATTGATTCATATAAAGGATCTTAAATGAAGCATACATACCAAATTTCATCAAAATCGAAAATTAAAATAAAATATGTTCCACCCTAGTGGCGCGAAAATTTTTTTTTCAGATTTTTCATTATGATATTCGTAATCAGCGGTATCGAAAATATAAGTACACAAAAATTCAGAATTTTGTCAATTTTTATTTAATTCTGAACCACTGTGCAATGGGGCGTCAGACAAGCTCCCTATCATAGTAGTGATATTTTTCAATATTTGTGAGATTTGGGTGGCTATGAATAAGCGAATTATATAAATCAAAGAAAGATGGCCATTGTTTAAAGTCTCCATTTAACTGTGGCAATGAAATTTTGGGAAATTTAACCTGTTTTGAGCCATCACAACTTTTACTATCGGTTTTACCAAAAATTTTATTATGATTAATCTGAATTAAAACAACAATATCTACATCATGGCGTAATATGGTTTCCTTTTTCACCGAATTGGACAGTTCAAAAGATACTGCAATACTGATTCCTTCCGCGAACGATACTACTCTATCTCGCGGACAAAATACAAACTAAATCTAAAGAATTCAAACCAAAATATCCCAAAATTAATTAATTAATTAAACGAAGATTATACTAAATATATATATATATATATATATATATATATATATATATATATATATATATATATATATATATATATATACAGGGTGTATTTGAAATAGGGTCGGAAATTTTAACAGGTGATTCTACATGATAAAATTTGACAAAAAGTTCCTATAAACCTATGTCTAAAAATGCGTCATAAGGGAGCTACGCCCCTTTGAAATTGGCTAAAAAAATCGGTTTTTATTTAATAACTCAGGAACCCTTTGAGATATATTAGCGAGGTTTTGCACGTGAGTTAATCCTAATAAGGCCCATCTTTGTATGTAATTTTCACGTACTTATTTAAACCAGGGGTGTGCGAAAAGGGGGGTCCTTATCAGTTTTTTGTCCCAAACTTTTTTCTGTGTAACTTTTTTGCAATTTTATTTTTAAAATTTGATTCCTCAGGTCAAAATACATAAAAAAGGTACTCTTGTTGTAATACTGTAGGATTAACCGTTTTCGAGAAAAGTTAATTTGAAGGTGAAATTTCACTGTTCGAGGACGAAAAATTAAATACTAAACTGTCGAAAACCAAAATTTTAATGATGGAATGTTATTCTACATCAAAAGCTAAGAAAAAAAGTTTCCATACATGTAGGTCGAAAAAACGCTTTTAAAGCTACCATAGCCCTTTAAAAATGGTGCATATTTAGGAGACCATAGCTCCATTAGGATTCATTTTTGGAAGTACCTGTATATGAGGTTTTTTTCTTAGTTTTTAATGTACATTCGCCCTGCATCATTAAAATTTTGGTTTTCAACATTTTAGTATTTAATTTTTCGTCCTCGAACCGTGGAATTTTACCTTCAAATGAATTTTTCTCGAAAACGATTAATCCTACAGTATTACAACAAGAGTACCTTTTTTATGTATTTTGATCTGGGGAATCATATTTCAAAAATAAAATTGTAAAAAAGTTACACAGAAAAAAGTTTGGGACAAAAAACTGATAAGCCCC